>JASCZW010004781.1:0-43581 GCA_034211315.2 Aedes japonicus
AGGCTCCAAACGTCATAACCTGTACGACGTACGTGTCCGTCGTTTTATCCTTCCAGAGGAAGCGCTGACAGTCGATGTATCAGATTTGGACCACCAGTAGGACCTTCCCAAGCAACACATCCTCATGCTTTTATGTTGAGTAAGCTTCTTAATAACCAAATCTAGTCACATAAAAGTATTTTTAACTGTTATAACACTTGTGTGTTACTTGGATTGTTTAGAGAAACTCCATGAGAAGTTGCTGCAGCGTCCCACACAAGCCTGGTTTTCCCGGGTTTGTTAGGATTTACTACCGGAAATATTGGTAGATACCACACACGTGGATATTTTGCTTGAACCTCTACGTTCGTCAGCTTCCGGACGTAATCTTTAGCGATCTGGTCTTTGACTCTGCGTTCTTACGACGATCGGTAGCTGCTGGTCGTTTTTCATTCTTCGATCTAAGCATTCCCATCTTTAAGCGCTATTGTTTTACTGTCTGGAAGTCGAGACGTTATCATATCTCCAGAGAAGTCCGGATTCGTACCGTCCGTTCCGATACTTCGTCAGTGATTCCAGCAGCAACTGAGCCCTTTGGCCGTCTCTCGAGAAGTTTATCCGGCTATCAAGTAACTCTTAATTGCTTGATGAAGGTCTTCCCTGGAGTATTGATTACACTTGCATATGTCAAGGGAATGGACATTTACGGAATGCGAAGTCCTATCATCTTGCGAACAGCTCCCGTAGATAGTCCATCCAAGCCGCGTTTTGACAGCTATTGGTTTATATGGCCGACCTTCTTGGCTCTTCAGCGGATGACCGACGTTGAGATTATCTAGACCTATCAGAATCCTTGACCTATCAGCATTTTCGCACGATTCAATCGGAGATGCCGGCACTTTTCTTGGATGTCCGCATACAGCAATGTCTGCGGGCGTATCTGTAGGCTCTGAAAGGTTTGTACGGAAGACAGTTGATACTTTTTCGACGGATTCTTGCTGCCGGAGAGCAGTACACTCACACTGTTGTGAAGAATGGCTCCAAAATCTAGTTCATCAGCCAGACTTTGCTCCATGTTGGAAAGTTCGGACCCATCGTCGATAAACGCGTAGGTTTGCACGGTTTTTGATGATCCGTAGAGGACAGCTGGAAGGATTCGGAAGAGGAGTTTTGATTGGCCTTCATGAGTATTACAGCTCCCATGGTTGTTTCAGCATGCACCGTGGAATAAGTTGCTGTCGTCGGAGAAAAGTTGGCTTGCTGTCTTCGGGCAATGTAGAGAAGAGGGTGATGAAGATATCCGTTGGTACCACAAGGTCTCTGTTGTCGGCATGAACCATTGTGTTTGCGCAGGCATTTCCGACACAGCAAACATTTGTGCTTACACTTTGTGACGGTTTGGCTTCCGCCTTTACAGATAAGGCAGAAACTCTCCGGTTCCTTGAGGATTACTTGTTCTGCATTTGATGACACCACTTGGAGCTTACGATCCCAAGATTCACCTTCCGCGTGTACGTTCAGGAAACCATCTTTCTTGTTGGGCGTGGCTTCGAGTCTGCACTAGCCGAAGCCATTACTGCACTAGCATCTTCCGCCGTTGAGTACTTCCAGGTGCTGAAGTCGGTCAGGTTGGGGTTTGGGGTATTCCTGGAGTACTTTGCCAAATCTAGCTTCAAGGATGATGGTAATCTGTCCACTAGTTCATAAAGCAGCGAAGCGTTATCGACGAAATCGTTCACTCCACAGGCTTGAATTGTTGCAACCGTGTTCTCAACAGTGAGCGCGAAGTTTACCACCGATTCTAATCGGTCGATGTTCGGCGACGGTAGAGCTCGAACTTTCTTTACGATCGCTTCCGGCCGGCCGTATATTCGTAACGTGGACATCACGCCTGCTACGTTGGATGGATGGAGGAGTTGGCATCCAACTGCTTCTAATGCCCTTCCTTTAAGACATTTTCAGAGATGCAGCATGTTCTACTCGTTAGAAAATCCACACATTTGAGTGAAACTGTTGAAGACCGAGAAGAAAAGAGGCCAATCTTCCGGATTTCCGTTGAATTCTGGGAGCTCCGTTGAAACCGCTTGTCGTGCAGCTAGCTGGCTTCGATTGAGAATGCAGACTGTTCCATCACCGATGGACTACATCGGTTGAGACATCGGATCGAAATGATCACGCTGCATTGGAGTTGATTGCTGTCCTGGAACGAACTGATTGGGTGGCACCAGGATCTCCCTCCTAGCGTGCGGAGGTAGCAGCGGCTACACCTGACGACTGGTGATACATGGATGGTTCACGTTCTGGATGTTTTGTCCCGTAGATGGCAGCGGTAGTTGACTCTGTCGATACAGAGGTTGGTCGACGTCTTGTCCGAGGTTCCCAGCGGATTGCTCAGCTAGTCGTTGCGCGTCATTTGCCCCGGGTACAACTACCTCATCAACCGTAAGTCCGGAATCAGCCTCGACTCCGAAACGATTTGTATCAGCCATCCACTGTTCGATCTTCGACGCTTGGTGAAATATCGACTCGCTGTCACTCACAACTGTTGACGACTCACTGCCGTATTCTAGAAGAGCCTCGTATTTCTTCTCCAAGAACTCCAGGTGCTAGTTTCTTCTCTTCTTAGATTGTCTGCAATTGTAATTTCAATCTTGTCATCCTGGATGACATCTCTCAATTCGGTAAAATAATTTATAAAAATGATGGGAAAATAGTTGCGAAGGTCGCCAGAATTAGCCGAATTTATCAACTTTATTGAAGAGAGAGTTATATATTCTTTCAGTAATTCACTATACTCCTGAACACATGTACAATTTCCACTATCACTTTCACTACACCTTCTATGATGATCCTGTTTTACCGTTGTATTTTGAAATAAATTTTCTTGAAAAAACCTCTTGGCTAAATACAAACACGTCAATTCTAGAGCGCGACCTGCTTTGATCTACTGCATGTAGGACCACTTATCTACTTGGTGTACTTTAATTATTGAATAAAGTGCTACAAGTTCATCAAGTCAAAGTGAGTGGCAGCAACCCTGGAAAAGACAGCTGATATAACATCATCATGATCAATGCATAGTTGCAAAGAAAATTCTATAAAACTCGATAAAACAATGGAAATCCTGTAACACAATCTTACACACTCCTCTAGGGTGTAATCCCTTAAGACTCACCATTCCTTGTACGGAGGAGACGAACGTTCTCACACCCGACACCAAGTGAATCACCCCGGCTCTCCCGACTCATGTTGATTTCTCAATCTATCCGACCAATAAACACAGCTCTACCACACCCCCACAGTTAAACGTCTCAGCCATAGCTCATCCCAAGCTCATCCGGCTTAGAAGTATTACCCCGTCTCTTTTTGGAAAAAAAATCAATAATAACTCACACGGACTCACGCAATCGCACCCGGTCCTGATCATTCGCGGAAGAAACCACGTCGTGGCGCCCTCGCGTAGGAGTTACCGTAGTAGGCTGACATTCAGAATGTGACTGACGGATCTGCCGACAAAAACGATGACAAGATTGCCAGATTAAAAGGTTGCTCGCATCTAAACGAGCGCACTTTGCTGCTGGGATTTGCATAGGTAATTGAGGGTTCAAAGGCGCGCGCACGCATTCGGACTCATCATTCAGCTCACATAAACAACTGCTGGCGTGCGGTCGGTCGGTTGCTCAAACAAATGGACTTGAAGTTACTCGGAGAGAAAGAACGAGGCACTAAAACGTGTTTTAACGGATTTTAAGTTTTACGAGTTGTGTGAGAGTGAGTTCACCCGATGCTTTGTCTCTCAGTCAGTTAGCGAGTCGGTGTTTACATTGCCATTCGTTAGTGCATAAAATCATATGTTGACTCACATGTTGACAAAATGCAAATTAGTATCGTTTAGTGTCAACACTCGTTTCGACTGTGATTGCCACAGACGGGGCTAAGGTATTGAAGCGTTCAGAGAGTGCCGTGCCTCCACCGAATGGGATTCGGGTTTGGTGCATGGGTTGTGGGTTGATGTTGCATTGTTGCTCTTCGCATTGGAAGCTTTTATTCAGAGATACTTTCGGTTCTTCGTTGTTTAAAATAGACAACGTGAAGTGAAGCGAATCTGAAATTACTGTGAATAACCGTTGGATAGTGACGGCACTTCTTAGCAGGATCATCGAGGATCACCAGGCAGGCCAAGGCTTGTGTGTCGTCCGCTGTACACAGAAGTCATCTACAAATCATGTGAACGTTGCTACACCGATTGTGCAGTTTTTGATTATTATTATTTGCCAATACAGGTATACCTCGATAGTACGTACATCAATTTTCTCACTTCAAATCGCAATTGCACAAAAACTACAGTTTGATCTAGAATTCATACAACCAAAAGAAAGAGCAACCTTCTGCCCTTTCTTTTGGTTGTATTCGATTTCAGATCAAACTGTAGTTTTTGTGCAATTGCGATTTGAAGACATCAAGTTGATGTACGTACTATCGAGGTATAGCTGTATAGGGAGAAGTATACCGATAAAAAGAAACATTGAATTTTCTGCGTTATCTAATGCAAATAGAGGGAATGCTAGATTGGCAGAAAAGAGAAGTATGAAGAGAGAAGCAAGTGGTAACAAGATTGAACAGCTCAAGGCCATAACTTAGCTCCATTTCATCGTTTTCAACCACAAAAAGTGTACCAAACTAACACCATGGTAACGCTTTGATAACTCAGAATATTATCCTTTCGTTGAACCAAGGTACAAATGGTTTGTTTTTTAGACAGTAGACGATAGATTCGTGGTAAAGCATCAACAGTGGATAAGATCTAATTGAGTAGAATTTTTTTCAACGACTTATAGTAACTTCACTTATAGAAACCGTATTTTCAATATTTGGTAAAGATATTTTCTAAAATGTTCTAAACCAAAAAAAACCTCTTTAGTCAGTCCACACATTTGGAGAGTAATTATAGACGAAAATTTCACTGCTGCTTCATTCATAATTTTCTTGATAATGCAAGGTGTAACGGCTGCAAGGAAATTTTAACATTTTTTTCAGCTACAAGTTGAACACAGATATAGCTGAGAATCAATTTTCTCCGTTAAAATCAGGATTTTTTGACTAGCTATTTACGAAGTTTACACTGAGATAAATTCAATAATAAATACTATGATTCCTACGCCAAATGTTGGCAATTTGAGCAAAAAATGATATCGATATGTAAAATAATATACTTCCTATGTCTATACATAAACACTATGTGTGGCCGCACATACTTTTCATTTTACATACAAACATTATTTGTTTTGTCTGTCTTGAGTTTCCTGCTTTTATAAAATTTGGAACGCAGGAACTTTATGTGGAATTTTAAATGGGTTTTCACCAGTAAATTGGAGTGGTTTATTTGATGTGTACAATTCTAGAAAAAATACTCAAAAAAACAAAATCGCGCAGTGAGCAATTTTTATCAATTTCTGAATTTTAAGGAAACAAGGATATAAATTTGACGCGAAAATTTTATAAATAAGTTGACTCGCTTATCCGGATACTTTCAACATAATAAAGGAAAAATGAATTCTAATCTCATCTAATCTAATTTCACACTAACGCAACCATTTCTTGAAAACATCCTGGAAAATGATGGTTTTTTGCATACATCACTGCGTAGCATGTGCCGCAGAGAGGATCCCAAGAAATAGAGCAATTCCAGAAAGATCTAAAATCGCTCTGCTATTTTGAATTGAGGGATGGAAGAAAGCGTGGACCTAGAGTTAAACAGTGTGATCATTTGTATTTTATCGTTGGGAGCACAGATGCTAGAAAGATTAGTTTATGCTCCTTTTGTCTGAGGGTGAACCAAAAGCCTGGCAATAATTGCCAGGGTTATAGCGCTTTATCTCGTTCACTGAATTTTGAAAGTGATGTAATGAAAGAAAGTTGATAACCGGGCAACCTTGCAGAATAGCAAATACAATTAAAGCAAACAAGCTGAAATAAACTACATATGATTAAGATTATTGCCCAAAAACGGAAACTTAACAAATCCACAAAAAAGGAAAAAAAACGAAAAAGGAAAATTGCATTCTTGATTCCTACAAGGCCCTAGATAACTCCCTACATCTGTGCAACAGAAAATGAAGGATCAAAATCAATTTCAGCTTTTGAGTCATCAAACTTGTCTGGATAAAGAAGGAAAAAAAATTCCAGCAGAATCCGTCACACGTTCCCTTCCAAAAAAAAACATAAAAAATCAGCCTATCTCTTCAATACTATGACGTGGATTAGATGGGCTAAAACTAACGAGGATACAAAAATCTGAAGCTGAAAATAGCATAAAAAATACTGCGAAGCGATGTTACAATACAAAATGACAACAAAAATTATATCTGAACTGTCTGCATGCCTGCATACTATGGTCCTGTCGCAATTGTAGAAGAACCTGCATTATCATTGCCACGAAGAAAAAAAAAAACAACCTAAAACTATTAAACAAAACCTGGGAACTCCATGGATGATCCGATACTACAAACCGTATAAAGAATATACCCATTTTGCGTGGTAGGATAAGATTTCAGCATCCTACTTTACCGGTGTTGCGCTTCCTACATCGCGTTAGTGGAACTGCCTCCTTAGGTATAGCTGACGCAATACATCGTTTCTTACTCGGCCGATGGATGCCAGGACACTGTATAAGCCGCACCTCCTTGGTGGACAGACGCTCGGAACGCTCCTCCTCAATCTAGCTGAAGTCAGAAGGACAACAGTGCCCAGGCTGCACTACCAGCTAAGTACGCACCCTTTAGCTGGCGGTCTTTGTCGTCTCTTGACCCGTGGAAGCATGAGGTAAGAACTTGTGAGAACCAAAGCTATGTTGCGGGGACGCACGCTCTTTTGCAACTTACCATTATGCAGCCCTCAACCTAATATAGGAAAAAAGGAATTGCACAAAAAATACAGGGTGGCAAAGGTTGCACGTCACTAAAATAAATGTTCACAAAAACACAACACACTTAGAAAATTGTACAGTATTCGTTAATTTTTTTACCAAACTTTCAACAGCTGAACGATCGGAAAACGCTTTGAACCGCGTGTCCAGCACCCGGATAGAATAAAACCCACAGGGGATGACTTGTAATTCGGCATAGAGAATGTCTTTGACCATTGCCTTCAGCCACTGCTCCCAAGGCAGCTGGCTTGAACCTCCGCTTCCGCATGAAGATATCCACTAGTTGGAGGTACTTTTTGACGATTTAACCGATTGCACCGACCTCTCAGTAAAAGGAACTGAATAATTTCGCCATCTTCACTCGGTTTTGCGGTTCAGCTTCTTCTGAGCAGTCTGAACCAGCTTTCCTCTGGCTGTTCTTGTCTTCTCTCTACATGGCTATAGTCTTGTAGATGACGGATTTATTGTATCCCATCGATATGAAATTACTCACGATGGCGGATTTTTTCGGCCTAGAGTGCAGGTGGTAGTAAGAACAAACCATTGAACGGAGGTGTTTGATTGTTTTCGCCATGACTGCTGCCAACTGGCTGACTTTGTTGTCAAGATTTGACTGCGAACAATAAGGTGACAGGTGACAGAAAAATCAGCTAGATGCTGAGATCGGCACATTTTTTTATGATACGTTATAATACTTCCCAAGTACACTAAGGTTTTTCTAGCAAGGTTTAGTTTTGAACGGGTTGTTTTCGGCGGTAGCTCCAGAACGGAACAACTCATTGACCTAATTCAAAATACATTTTACATTTAGGGTCAAAAGTAATCATATAGCAGTTTTTCAAAAAATTCACAATTTTTGGTGTAAATACTCAACATTTTAAAAACTGTATTTCGGCCATTGGTATTACATGCAAAAAAAAATTGAAGCGATTTAAAATGTTTAAGCATGTGAATTTATCAACTCTATTTAGTTTTTTTTACACGGTTCCATATTAAAAGTGGAACGTATCGCCCGTGCAAAAGAAAAACCTTTGTGTATTCTTCACCATTCGATAGTATGATATGCTGCATTGTTATCATTGAAACATAGCAAATTTGTGTTTTCCAATAGGTTTGCACAGAAAAACAAGCAACGCATTGCAAAACAACACCAAACAACAACCAAATCAAATAAAAATAAAAATGAAAGAGACGTGCAACCGAAGTTTCAAAATGTTTTAGAACTGAATAAACTGAGTTTCAACTTTCCATGTAGACCATCATTTGTTTTGATAGAGGGATGAAATATAAGGAGTGTATCGAAAATAAGCTATCCACAAACCTTCTTTCAAATTATCTTGAAAACCGATATTTTATTCATAAAAAAATTGATCCTTTATTGTACGAGGTTAAACTTGAACATAATGAAGACTGGATGAAATTTAAGTTATTCCTTCACGAATGTTCGCACTTTGGATCGAATGCTCTTCATCAAGTTCCGGACAAGTGTTGCATCGCATTTTTGGACGCTTGAGCCCAAATTTTTTTGAACTCCTGCATGTTCCCAGCTGCCTTACCAGTCTTCTTGAAGACCCTCTTCACGTTTGCCCAGTAACGTTCGATGGGTCGAAGCTGAGGGCAATTTGGTGGATTGATATTTTTCTCAAAGAAATCTATACCCTTTTCCGCAAGCCAGTTGAGAGTGGTTTTGGCATAGTGAGCCGACGCTAAATCCGGCCAAAACAGTGAAGGTGTACTATGCTTCTTATATAAAGGCAACAATCTCGTCTGGAGACACTCCAGATAGATAGATATCCGCATTTATAGTTCCGGTAGTGTAAAAAATGATTGACTTCAAACCACAGGAACATATTGCTTGCCTTCCCAGTACCTTTCGACCGAATTTCTCCACTTGAATCGACCTGTCCGCATCGCTCACATCCTCCCCAACGACGGCAGTAAAGTATTGTGGACCTGGAAGGGTTTTTGAGTCCTCCTTTACATAGGTCTCATCGTCCATCAAAACGCATGCATCTGGTCTCATCGTCCATCAAAGCGCATGCATCCGGACGCTGCAAAAGACGCGAATACAATTTCCGGGCCCTTGTTGCTGCTCGCTTCTTCTGTTATGCACTTTGTTTCGAGATTTTCTGCTTCTTGTAGGTCTTCAGGTGGTTTCACCTCTTGATACGCGCGATCATTCCGACACTCGTTCCTGCTTTTTTTGCCAAATCACGTATTGACATTGATTTGTTCTCATGATTAGAGATACCAGTTTCTGCTCCAGTTTCGGGTTGGAAGAACCGGGTTTTTTGCCTCTTCCTGGTAGTTCATCCAAAGAATAGTGTTCCCCAAACTTATTAATGATGGTTTTAACACTTGCATGATGAATTCCAAACCGCTTCGCCAATTTTCGCATAGTAATACCCTTCTCACTTAGCCATGTGTCCAGAACCTTAATTTTCACTTCCTTTTCAATACGCGACATTTTGAAAACGCAGAATTTGAACCGCACAAACAAGTAAGCAAAAGAAAGCTAACAGTCAAACGCACAGCATGCAGAGTTCAGAGCATAAAAAACCATCACAAATACATGCGTACAACGCAAATGTATGTGGATAGCTTATATTCGATACACTCCTTAGAACATGCTGTGATTATGTTTATAGAAGAAACAATGACGGCAATTGGAGAAGTAATGTTAAATGCTAACTTGTTCAACGATATTTGAATTGACTTATTTTTTTAATTTCATATCACCTTATAATGTTTTGTCTTTTCACATCCTCATTTGAAGCGGTGGATTACATTTTTAATAATAACTCATAGAGTAAATGAGCTGAAAATGATATTCATCTAGTATAACGTTGGCTTAGATGCAGTTATCAAGACGTCAGATATTTACCTTGATCAAATCATTCACCTTTTTCGACAATAGTACAATTACATTCAGTTATTACACCGCGAGAAAATCAAGTATTTTGGCTATTCATTCCATGAAATGTACAAATGAATAACAACATAAGTTGCCACAAAAATGGAAGGTGCACTTTCGGTCGTTCCCTTAGATTGAAACTAATAAGAAACCAATAGTGAATTGTGGCATATCCCGCCAGTATCACACATAATGTTAGTGCCTTAATATAAACGTCGAACGACGTGGTAGCGTAAAAAATGAGCAGAATCTGTGATTACAACTGTTCCAACTCCCTCTCACCATCCACAAGGTGGAAAATTTGACCCTCGAGAGCGTCTGCAGCTTGTGGGGTTGTTGCAGGACAATTTTTTTAATTCTTTATTTATTAATTTTATACTATTTTACATTCATATATCCTAGGTGCCTTCTAAGTAATTAACATTTCAACCTTATATGCTATGCTTTATGTCTAATTGTGTTAATATTATTTTTTCCTTGTCTATTCAGTGTTTTTAACAGGTTTTTTTTGCCTGTGTGTAAGAAACTGTTGATTTTTTTAAATTATTTCTTTTCTATAGAGAGAATTGATCATTTGATTTTTTTTTAGTTTTTTTTTTTCGTGGGCCTATTTCTTCACATGGTGACAATCACCGACGCCAGGGAGACGACTTCACCACCAGGACCCTACCTATCGACTCATGACTATGAACCGGGACCAACGGTTGGACATTTCTTGTAGAGTTTCAATTGTTGAAATTCAATGTAATTCAGTAGGACTGAACCAGGGCGGCAACTTCTAAACCATTTTTAGAACTTCGTTCTGAATCCTTTGATATGCTATTTTCCTAGTAGCACAACGACTAGACCATATTGGCACAGTATAAAGCGTGGTCAGTCTAAAAAAGTGTTTCAATATTAGGGACTGTTCATAAACCACGTAGACCGAAATTTTACACTTTCAAACCCCCCCCCCCTCCCCCATCGTAGACTTTCGTAGACTTTTACAATCCCCCCTAAAGTCTACGTAGACTTTATGAATTTCATTTTTTTATACTTTATGGAAAATGTTCTACAATATGTGACTATGGCGGTTTGAGAAACGGTTTATGAAACACAACTCAAACAATCATGTTATTCAGTTATTAATTTTAATTTTGTTTCATAAAAATATAAAAAAAACAACAATCAATTATGTAAATGCTAATGATGCCCACAGCTTGGCTGCTTGAACCAATAATTTAAGTTCATCAGTGGAAGTTCCCTAGTAGCACACATGTTGTCATTAAGTTGAGAAAACATAAATATGCTTTTGTTAGTAATCATCAAGTTGCTGCTACGAATTATGGTCGTGATGTGCTACTAGGATGTCAAGTCCAATGATTTCGACAAAACGTGATTCTATCCATAGAACTTCCGTAGCTCCGTTTTCGTCAACCTTACAAAGAATTTCTTCCTGGCGTTGCTACAGAATCTTGAGTGGCCTTATTTTCTTCGACGAAATATCTGCCTTGTGGATGCTTTTCACTTTTGTCGCAAAATGCAGTCCACAATAAAAGCATAGGCGGCCATTTTTGTTTTCACTTTAGATATCAAGTGCAGTTTATCTTCTTTGAAAGTTTTCCAAGTCATCTTCCAGACCTCTTATTGTTATGATTTTTATGCTGATGTAAGAACTACACGACACAGAGCTTCCCAGACCTCTTATTGTATTTTCTACTTTGTCCCACATGCGCTAAAACCCTCCACTAAATGTTTGTCTAATGGAAGCAAGTTAACTATCAAATATCTTCTCATTCACTTATAAAAAAAAGTACTCAATGCCCTAGTTGCAAACTTGTTGCAAATAAGTCAAAGTAACTGCAATGTGACTCAATTAAGTCACAATTAAGTTTCTGCAACCAATTATGACAGAGATGTGTTGCTTCGGTGGTTGACATCATAAACTTACTATTGAGTTGGCACCATGCATTCGATCTTTCGAGATTGTAAAAAACCAATAGATAAACACAACCAACAGGCTCAAATTACTGTCTCTTGTTATCCTTTTTTCCTCTCGAAAGGATAATTAGAGACAGTAATTTTAGCGTGTAGCATTAAACCACATTCACATTGCAACCTACATTACGATCTTGATATCAAATGCCACGCAAATAATTTTTGGTGAAAACTAAAGCCTGTCAACGCTTATTTCGGGCACTTATATTTCTGTGTAGATTTTGAATTATTTCACGGATCGCTGAAACGTTTCCATTATATGACAGCCGAAACTCTCCACTTTATTTCGTGGTACAACATGT
Organism: Aedes japonicus; assembly: GCA_034211315.2. Classification (NCBI taxonomy): domain Eukaryota; kingdom Metazoa; phylum Arthropoda; class Insecta; order Diptera; family Culicidae; genus Aedes; species Aedes japonicus. The sequence goes on from JASCZW010004781.1 coordinate 12,098, forward strand.
TTCTATTCTTGTTACATTCAGTAAAATGGCGTCGAATCAAGTGGACACGCATTTTTTAAATACGAATTTATTGGTACGTGATCCTGCCAAGACACTAAAATTCCCAAAAGTACCGTGTTATGTTTTTGCAAATCATTTGGCCAGCACTTGACTGTAGATCGAAAGCCTGTCCCGATAAATGGACAAGAAGGTTATAGCCATTATTAAGAAAAATCCCAATCTTTCTGTGCGAAATGTGGCGGGGATGTCAAAATCATACCTAAGGGCGATACGGTCAAAATTTGGTCAATATCAACTTGACGTATTTCTTTCAATGTTGCATTTAAAAAACCTGAACACCCCTCATTTTGAAGGTGTGTGTGTAGAATGTTGCTCCTATTTTGATTTTGGAATTCACTCTTCAGTTGTCAAAATGTCGTCCAAGCAAGAAGAGCAGCGTATCAAAATTTTGCTCGCGCATCGCGAAAATCCCAGCTACTCGCACGCAAAGTTGGCAAAATCGCTAAAAGTTGCCAAATCAACCGTTACAAATGTAATTAAAGTGTTTGGGGAACGTTTGTCGACAGCCAGGAAGTCTGGATCGGGGGCAAATCGAAAACCGGAAGCCGCTGAGACGACAAAGAGAGTTGCCGGTAGTTTCAAGCGAAACCCTAACCTATCTCTCCGAGATGCCGCAAATAAGCTGGGTGTATCGTCAACAACCGTGCATCGAGCCAAAAAACGAGCCGGACTATCGACTTACAAGAATGTAGTGACTCCAAATCGCGATGATAAACAAAATACGACGGCCAAAGCGCGATTCCGGAGGCTGTACACGACGATGCTGACGAAGTTTGACTGCGTGGTAATGGACGACGAAACCTACGTCAAAGCCGACTACAAGCAGCTTCCGGGACAGGAGTTTTATACGGCAAAAGGAAGGGAAAGATAGCAGATATTTTCAAGCACACGAAACTGTCAAAGTTCGCAAAGAAATATCTGGTTTGGCAAGCCATCTGTACCTGTGGCTTGCAAAGCAGCATTTTCATAGCTTCCGGGACTGTCAACCAAGAAATTTACGTGAAAGAGTGTTTGAATAAACGTCTGCTGCCTTTCCTGGAGAAACACGGTTGTTCCGTACTGTTTTGGCCGGATTTGGCATCTTGCCATTACGGTAAAAAGGCCATGGAGTGGTACGCCGCCAACAACGTGCAGGTGGTTCCCAAGGAAAAGAACCCTCCCAACACGCCAGAGCTCCGCCCAATTGAGAAATACTGGGCTATTGTCAAGCGGAACCTAAAGAAGACCAAAAAAACTGCTAAGGACGAGCAGCAGTTCAAGGCAAACTGGCTTTCTGCGGCGAAGAAGGTGGACAAGGTGGCTGTACAAAATCTGATGGCAGGGGTCAAGCGTAAGGCCCGGCAATTCGGATTTGGAAAAGCGGAAGCCTAACTGAATATTTTTCCTGAATTTTATACTAATTGAACTTGAAAAAGAAATTTAATTTGATTTTTTAAATAAACGATTTCACCGTTTTACACGCGTTTTCCCTTGACCAAATTTTGACCGTATCACCCTTTACAAAAAGTGAAGCAGGAGCAAGAACTGAGGCGTACAAAGTGAAAAAGGTGCCCAACTGTAATGACATGCAAAATTTCACTGCAAAAAATCGTGCTAAGGTGCTTGACACCAATTTTTTGCAAACATTTTCTTGTATCAAAATGGACAACGAAACATACGTACTCGAAGACTTTAAATAGGTCTGGCGTTTTATACCGCAATGCAAAGGAACGCCGTTGCCAAGTATTTTCGGACAAAGAAGATGTCCAAATTCTCGAATAAGTATTTGATTTGGCAGGCAATATGTAGTTGTCTGCAAAAGCGGTTGCTATTGTATATCAAAAACCATGACTCTCCAGTATTTTTTGTCACTATGCGAAATCCGTCCGGGAATGGAATAAGGTACGAGAGATCAAATACGTGCCAAATACAGCCACTCCACCAAACTGTCCAGAACTTCGCCCAATAGAGAAGTACTAGGCTCTAGTTAAGCAGAAACTTTTCGAAACTAAGAAGAAAGCAAATGGCACCGATGATTTCAAGAGAAGATGGAGAATCGTCACGGCGGGCGTTTCCGAGGATGCCATACAGAACGTGATCGCGGGTGTACCACAGGAAGTTCGAGAATTTAACAGAACGAAGGATTAACATCTAAATCAACTTTTTCTAATGTAGATATGAATCTATTGTTGTGAAATAAACAATCGGCATTTTTGAATAATGTGTAAATTTTGTTTTGCTACTATTATTTTGGTGTCTGAAATTTAAGGTAGACAGTCTTTAGATGTATAGATGCTAATATGAAGACTATCTTCACTATATCACGTAATATAGGTTGTAGTGTGAACGGGATGTTATTCTCCGTTTTTTAATTAGCTGCCATACTGATTTGATGTATTGTTTCAATGTTAACAAAGTTCAGGGCTCGAAATTGTGTAGAGTGCATCTCTGAGCAACCTTCTTGAAACTGGAACATGTTAGCATTTAAGCTTAATCGATTAGTAAGATAACCAAGACTCATAGAATAAATAAATTAAATTTAGAAAGCTACCAGTAAAATCCAAAATTTGTACGTGTAATCGTATCATTAATATGATGAAAATAAACATAATATGATTTAATTTCAAACATCGATGTCACTTCCCATGTAGCACATTACGAGCTTTATTAGTTGTAGTGACTTGATTATGACTTAACAAGTACTATTTATAATATCTCAACCGAATGGCAACAAGTGTGCTACTATGGTTGGTTTTAAACATAGAATATATTAGAAAGAAATCAAGTTTATGTTTGCGGCCAAAATAAACTAATTTTATGTTTAGATTTACCCGGAATATGTTTGTTATTACGGTATTTTTCTCTGCGTGGAGGGTATGAATATCCTTTTTGTAGAGAGAAAAAAAAGGTCTACGTAGACTTTTGGTATATACCCCCTTCCCCCTCCGTAGACAAACGTAGAATTTTTCAAAACCCCGCCCCCCCCTTAATTGTCTACGTGGTTTATGAACAGCCCCTTAGAAGTTCGAATTTTCGGTTTATAAGATATAAACATATATAAATATAAACATTTTAAATATTATTACATTTATTACATTTGGCTTGAATGTACTCAATGTGATCTTTACAAATAAATTTTTGATTAAGAATCAGTCCAAGATATTTACTTGATTTGACCAAGGAATTCTGTTCTTAGTGACCATATAAGTATTGCTTGGTTTCAAAAATGCAGCTCTAGGCTTTTGTGTGGGAATATTATAAGTTGAGTTTTGGAAGCATTAGGAGAAATCTTCCATGTTTTAAAATAATCTGTAAAAAATCTCAAAGCTTTTTGTAACCTCCTGCGTATAACACGAAGAGTTTTGTTGCTTCAGCAGAAATGCCTGTGTCATCAGCAAAGCTAGATTTTTGACAGCAGAGGTAAATCAGGGAGATCTGAAGTGAAAATGAACACTAATGAGGAACACCAGCTCTTACAGGCAATTTTGAACAGATTTAGAATTTTGATAATATATTTGCAAAGTTCTATCAGTTAATAAGTTTTGAACTAATTTCATGATATAAGCGCAAAATTGAACTTTTTCAGTTTCGTAATCAAGCTTTCATGCCAAACACTGTCGAATTCTTTTTCTATGTCTTATTGGAACTCTCAAACTACTTAAATAAATTTTGAGAAATTTTTTATCATTTTTCTTAAGCGCTGCTATAGGCCTTTAAGGTTTTTTTTCAAGATTTTAGAGAGTTTCCAGAAAGGTTTGAAACTTGGATCTACCACATTATTTTCAAAATGTTTGTTCCTCAGGGCAGAGAAGTGTTTTTTTTTTTTTTTGTAAATCCCGCCATATGATTTTCATAGCGGGATCAGTTGATCTTCGATATTGTCGCCTAAGTACATATTTCAGACGATTCAAGAGCTGAAGATCGTTATCTTTTATAAATAAATCGAATTTACCCTCGTATTTTGGCACTGAAGCCACTCTTGCTCTATCGATTGAAAATGCCCGAGATTCAGGAGGATGCATAATTAATATCATTTCTTGTTTGCAGTGGTACATTAGGATCAAAGTTGTATTCCATAAATGTTCGATATTGTTTCCCATCAGCAATGGTAGTTGAAAGAAGATGGATTAGGAATGATTTCTTGAGATATTTCAAATGTAACTGGAAGGTGATCAGAACCAAAGTCAGCAAGGGTAATCAATTGACTACAAAGTTGACATGAATCAGTCAGGACCAAATCAATAATTGAGGGATTTCTGGCTGGAGAAAAGCAAGTTGTGCTGTTTGGGAATTGAATAGTCAGTAGAACAATTATCAAATAGTATATTACCATTGGCATTGCCTTGAAAATTATTTCATGAGCGGTGTTTTGCATTGAAATCACCAATAACGAAGAATTTAGACCTATAACGGGTAAGTTTCTGAAGGGCAGCCTTGAGTCATTTCTTTTGCTGGCCAGTGCATTGGAAAGGCAAACAGGCAGGTATAAAAGTAAATTGACCAAATTTTGTTTCAACTGAATCCCCCAAAGTTTCAAAAACGTTGGTTTAAAATTAAGAAAGAATGTGATGTTTGATACGCCTATGGACAATGATGGCAACGCCACCACCAACTCCATTAAGGCGATCATTGCGGTAGACAAAATAATTTGCATCTCTTTTCACCTTATGACAGGTTTGAGATAAGTCTCTGTTATAACAGCAATATGCATGTTAAACTCTTAAAAAATTAACTAGCTCATCCTCGTTATCTCTGATGGATCGAGCATTCCGTATCAAAATATTCAATGTCTTAAAATAAATTACTGATATTCACCAGTTTGGATAGCATCAAACATGGACTTAGTTTTCAGCATATCGGTTATCCCAATTTAGGCTACCTAAATTAAATTCATCAGAATTCAGAATTTTGGTTTTGGTTCCTACCGGCTCCAAGTCTTGTATTCCCAAAAATTTGATTGATGGTTTTCTCCACAATTTGAACATTTATTTTTTGTGCATCTTCCTTCACAGGACAATTGTCCTTAGTGTGCGAGGAATCACCACTATTCATGTATTTACCAATCATTTGGCAATGATTTGTTCCGTGACCCTGTCACTTACGGCATTGGGTAAGGTTTAGAAAATTTCCTCCAGTCTTCTTGAAATGTTCCCACTTCACTCGGACATGGAGCAAAAGGCTTGCTTTTTTTTAAAGGCTTAAGGTTATGAGGTTCACTTGACTTGAAGTGCCCAAGATAAAAACCGAGAATCGCCAGGACGGGAATTCATTTTCATTTTAATTACTTGGACTGGTCTAATTCCATGTAATTTTGTCAATTCGCTTTGATCACTTCCAGGCATTCACCACTGGGCAGACATTTTAAGATAACCTTAAACAGACGTTCAGCTTTGGTGTCAGTTGCAGAATGTTGTACATGGACGATTTCGAAACATTCAGAACGACCGCCATTTTCCGTACCGACCCAGTGATATCCATTCCTTGGAGATTTTAAACGTTCGGACAGATTTCTTCTCTTTCTCATTCAATGCGGAAGTGACACGGTGCATTGTGATGGTTCGATAAACGAAATCGCGCTCAACACCTAGCTTTTCCAGGTCTCTGAAAATGTCGCCCGGGCGTTAATTATCGCGTCACGCTACTTCACTATTCAATAGTCCTCGAAAGAATGACAATGAACAATGACGAAAGAATGAAAACCAGCAAGGAATACATGTATTCATTTGCACGACCCAACAGAAGAAATACACCAATACAATCGCAATATCTGTGGCGCAGTTAGACGACCACATGGAATCGAATAAAGGTGTATGACAACAAATTGGACAGGATTGGAAGACCTGATACTATTTATAAAACATGAGTGATTGTAACATAACAGATAGTTCCTTTTTTTTAAGCTTGTTGTATTTGACCAACCCCATTAAACTAACAATCAACAGAACAGAAAGTATAATCCTCACTTGACATTGTATGATTCTAGTTATAGAATTGAAAGAGATGACCAGGGCATCCAATTAGAGAAATGAGGATAGGAAGAGTGGAAATGCCGCCTCATTACCGTTATAGTTCCATGAATAGCGGGCGGGTTTTTTGTCCCCACTCATGCTTGTCCTTTTGCGTTGTGGGGTTTTTGTGTATCTGCTAATAGTGAAGGTGTGGACCGCGTTTTTTGGCCAACAATACAGTGACAAGTTCTGTTGTAAGGACAGCCCATTGTTACTGGCAGTTACTATGCTACATGAGTGGTTTACTGAATCATCATTATGACCTCCATTATAGTCTCTAAAATTATACATGCTATGGTAAATTTAGAATTTGAAATCACTTGCTATGATTAGAACTATTGTCAAATGCAATTTAGAATTTCAACAAAACTATTTGATGACTCTGTTTTTTTTTAAATTTTACAAGAAATTTATATTCGTAAATTAGCTTTCCCTTGTTTTGTAAACATTGATGTTGTACATAGCACAAATGACGGTTTTCGCCCCAAATCGTATTCGGAGTTGGCAGCACCCTCTCAGATTACAACGAAACTTGTTTGGTGTGTAGACCATGACTAGATAAGCCTTTTTGCATACTTAGTTTCTTCCATTTTTTTTCCAGACTGTCTTTTGAAAAGGGCTTAACATTGTTTAAACGATCATTTAAATGGAATATCAAATGACCTCTTACAAACAGTGCTGTAATGGATGATTATCACAAAATAAGGTAAGTTTTAAGAAAAAAAATATTGAAAAAAACCCAAAATAAGCCCTACACTGAAAAAAATTATTTAAAAATAATTCAAAGCCGATTTAAAAACAACACCATTTTTGATTTCGATGAAATTTTGCCTCAAGATGGGTAATTATGTTTTTCTACCAACCGTTCATACATCACAAGATGGGCACTTCTAAGAAAACAAAGTTTTTCTAACAAAAACTTTTTCATGTCCCATTGATTTTTTTCAGTGTATTCTGTTATCAGAAACTAAACCAGTTAAGGTTATACGACTATGTAATCATCTTAAAATGCAATGAAACTTAATTTGTGATGTGAGACAAGTGACAAGTGAGAAAAAAATTAAGAAACTAAGTATGCAAAGTGGCTTATCTAGTCATGGTCTACACACCCAGAACGTTTCGTTGTAATCTGAGAAGGTGCTGCCAACATTTGTTTGTGTTGGCGCGAAAACCGTCAAATGTCTCGTTAATTGTATGAAACATTCATTTTGCTTGTCATCTGGTTCTAGCATAACACCATTTTGTACAATTAACAAAATGTTCAAAGTCATAATTGATGCATTAGCATAGCGACAATTAATTGATTACTACTGAATTCTTTTCACGAAATTAATTATAATGGTAATGATGTAGTTTTATCCACTAATCGTCATAATTCGTCTTATTGTTCCTAGTAGCCCCAGAGGTCCAATCCTCATTTTCTTAACCTTTTTTGAAACAATGCAAGTATAGAAATCAAACATGGTTTGCGGCAAAAAATTCATTATTGAGTGGATTATTTCACAATTGCAAACGAAATAACATCCTTCGTTGCCGTCACACACTCGTCAGATAGGATTTCCATTTATCTGGCTGGCTCGTATACCCACTTCAAAACTCATAAATAAAATCTAATGCCAATTTATTCGACCACCTGTATAGTTCAAGGATCCAACTCAACGTTCCTATAGATTTATAGGAACCAATCCAGCATCCCATCATGCGAGAAGATAATTCCTCTTGCAAAGTCTGAGGCAACCGACTGGAAGCCGGCAGCCCTTTCAATTATTCCGAAAATGTACTTATATTCCGGATCGAAACTTTCCTCTCCGTGCATCTGTATCTTTCCCACGCCGAATATGGAACGTGAGGAACCTGTTCTTGATCTCCCACAGAACAATCTTCCCGGCGTTCATTCATGCAGATTTCCTTTGGTTCGTCCCTTCTTCCGATTAACCATAAACGTGCTTCCATGTAGTACCTATGATTTGCTGTCAAAAAGTAGGAAATTGAATGGAAAGCATTCCGCCTGACTGTGGCATTGCCCCAATGTTTCAGGACTATCTCATTCAAACTTCAATTAAAGCGATGTGACGTTGTGAACCTTCCGATCTGCTTTGTTCGAAATCGTTTCTTTATTCTCAGCGGAGAGATCAGCGGGTTGCGAATGGGTTGCCAGAAATGGTTCTGTGAATCCTGTTTTGATTGAATTGGAAGTGGTTTTCCCTGCGTTTTCGTTCCGCTTGGCTAGACGCCGGTACCGACCGTCAACCTAGCAACCTTTTGCAGTCAGTGCTACACCCTAGGCAAATGGCGCGAACAAGTAGTTTACAAAATTGATTAAATTTAAATTGTTTGCAAAATTGATATAAATGATTACAGTAAAAAAAAAATCACACTTACTATATGGTGATCGCTATGTGTTGAAAATATTTACAGATTCACAGATAAAAAAACCATACAATTACAATAGTATAAAATAACATTAAAATCTATTCCCGACCATGAATCTTATTGTTCATGAATCAGATAAATGGAAAATGCATATTGTTATTACAATAGATTTACATTTCACTCTACATGCTAGAATTTTCAACAATTGAGAAACAATAAAATTAATACTTATTCACTCAAATTTGTTCGGAAAATAATGATTTTTTCTACAGTTAAGATACATAACAACCCCCCTTTTCTATTGTCGATGTCTCAATTTACATTAGATTCTATTGTGGTAATAATAACTTCTATTGTCGTCTTAACGTTGTGAACAATGCTATTAATTGTACATTAGGCTGATGCAAAATTCGAAATATTTGCTCCCCTAAGCTTAATCGACGCCAATTCGGGTCCTGATAGTCCCCAAAAAATTTTAACACATTTGGTTTCAATTTGGCTCTGCACACGCTATTCAAAGTTTGTATGGGAATTAGTATGAAGAATCTCAAACTTACATTTCGAGATCTCTAACATCTTGATATTATGTCCTTAAACCAAATCTTATTAAGATTCATATAGTGTAAGTTGCCAACTATCAAAATGCCGAAGATACCTGACATGTAATTTTTTTACAAAAATAGGTATTCAACAAATATAATAATAAGAAATAAAAATATGTAATGTATATAAAATATATAGATATAAAATATATAAAATATATAAAATAATATAAATAAAATAAAATACATAAAATATATAAATATAAAATATAAAAAATATATAAAATAATAAGAAAACAAAAATAAGAATAAAACATCATACCTAAAGTGTGTATTTTATGTTTTATTGAATAACTATTTTTGTATGAAATTTACATGTCAGGTATCTTCGGCATTTTGATAGTTGACAACTTACACTATATGAATCTTAATAAGATTTGGTTTAACGACATAATATCAAGATGTTAGGGATCTGGAAATATAAGTTTGAGATTCTTCATACTAATTCCCATACAAACTTTGAATAGCGTGTGCAGAGCCAATTTAAAACCAAATGTGTGAAAACTTTTTGGGGACTATCAGGACCCGAATTGGCGTCGATTAAGCTTAGGGGAGCAAATATTTCGAAATTTGCATCAGCCTATTGTACATACTATAGATTCTCTTCTATGGTTACAATATTTCCAATTGTAAATCTTTGAGAATTTTTTATTCTGGTTGTGCTGTTAAGTTGTTTTTCTACACAGAAAAAAATATGAATTTAAACAAGCGCGTAAAGATCCCCCTTGTTTGATTCCAAGCCAAAGGAGACGTTAACAACGAATTTATTTGCAATCCTTAATGCGCCTTAAAACAATGTTTGGAAACTTCCATGCAACAGACTTGAGTCGGAATCTACGCGTAATCTACGTTAAGTTTATATGAAATATCCGATTATTTTCTCTCAAATCTAGCATTCCCTTAATGTGCATTAGATAACACAGAAAATTAAATGTTTTTTTAACTCTGTATAGAGAGAGATGAAGCTGATTGTTTCATTATTAAATTCCTAAATATCTCCTGGTTGATAATATTAAAAAAAAGGTTCAAATTTTGGGTAAAGTCAATAAAGACCAGTGCTGTAAATATACATTTCGACCCGATGAGCTAAACTTACCAACAGAAGCAGATTTTCACAATAGCATGTATGATCAAACTGTCGTTCTTGATTAATTTCATATATTTGGTTCACAATGTATCGTTATAACGTTAAAAGCTTTGACGTGAGAGCAAAATATCTGAATATTCGAATGATAGTGAATACAACACTTTTTTTATATCAGTTAGGGCAACGTACTGTTTGACAAAGGTGTAGAATTTGCCAAGAGCTAAAATTTTATCATACATCATATTCATAAATTCAGCTGTTGAACCAAGTTATGCGTAAGTTTATCCAATTCCACGAAATGACTTTTTACAGCACTGTAAAGACACGGATATCTTTCGGATTGGAAATTTTCTCAACTTCCCTGGGTATAGAGTAAAGGGTGGAACGGTAAAAATTTGGTAGACTCAAATGCTACAGTTTTTAATTTAATCATGCGCTTAATAAACATGAACATCCATCATTTTCAAGGTGTGTCCGTACGGAATGTAAAGGGTGTATTCGGTAAAAATGGCACACACATATTTACTCACTAAAATTAAACCGATTATCGGATTTTCCTGAAATTTTCGGGGATTAAAAATAATAATAATAAGCTATGATTTACGATCTCCCATCTCCCATCCCAAATGCCCGTGATTTTTTTTTTCACTCCACTCATAAAATTTTGTAAAACCGGTTTTCCCAGTGTTTTTGATGATTTATCCAAATTTTGTTCAATTTTCTCCAGCTCTGTTTTAATAGTTTTCGGATTTTTGCGAAGTGCCGTCTACATAATTGCCCAGAATAATTCAATTAGAAGAAGTTCAGGTAAATATGATGGGTTCATATCTTTTGGCATAAAATTGACTCCGTCGGCTACTACTTCAACACGTTTCGAGCATAGTAGAAGGATGCTAGATCAGGCCAAAATCAGAGTTAATCCTTTGTGCTTCCTTATGAAAGGCAAAAGTCGCTTCTTAAGGCATTCTTCCGTGTAAATCGCACCGTTGATTGTTCCGGATGTGACGAAGAGAGCGCTTATTTCTCCACATCCGTACATCGCCTGCTAGATCAGGGACTTCTTTGCAAATTTCCATCATTTCTTATTTCGAACATCCTCCAGAATATCGAACTTAGATTTGGCAAAGAAATATCCTTACCCAGGAAGTTGACGGAAGTCAATCTTGACGTATGTTTCGTAATCCATCACGATGCAACACGATTTGGTGAACGACATCCTCTCAAGTTTTCGGGTTAACTACGTTAACATGTAACCCAGCACGTTTCAATGTTTTCTGCATAAAACCGACTGACACATTGAACTTTTTAAGTGACAACTCGAATGTACATGTTTGGACGATTTTTGAACTGTTGCACCACTTTCCGGGCCATTTGACTGTCCAATGGACCACTTTTACGAGCACTTTCTTCCTTTCTTGGAGCATTCCGATGCTCCTTGAAGCTTCTTATCACACGAGACTCAGTTATATTTGTTATTTCAAGATTTTTAGCGACCCATCGGTGGGATGCCTCTGGATTTTGATTGTAAGTGCACAACATTTTTTCACGGACAATTTTTTGTTTCGATGACATCACTGGAACTATTTCATCAACAGCTGTGAAACATGACAGATGTTAACAATACACTATGAATAAGATTTGCTCAAATTTTCAGGTTTTTTAATTTTCAAATGTTACAGAAAATTTATCGAGTACACCCTTCAACCTCTATTTTGTTTTGCCAAATTTCATTGAGCTGTTCAAATCGTGTCGAGTCAAGAAGAACAGCGCATCCAAAAAATTTCTTCCTGAAACCTTCAACTGCCCTCCTTGGTCAAACATTCTCTGTGACGTTTTATGACAGTGTAACCAGTGTGTTGCGATTTTAACGTGGACAACCTCAATAAGTCTGAACAGCCTTCTATAACCTTGGATTATCTCAAGGTCTACAATTCAAGCAGTTCTCTGTTGACCTAGCTGAAACACCTAAATATCAAAATTGAAGAAGGAATAAAAATTTAGTTTACTATGCAGTTTTATTCATACTCTTAGCACCATGAAAAGCCTTGAGATGTTTAAGGGCTTACGCTGAAGCATTTTCGATGGCAGCCATTACCTCAAAACTAAGAATTGATATAATTCAGAATCTGTACTAGATATTGAACATTGAATCACATCAGTTTGTATGCTTACTTGCTGTGATCAATCTGATATTGTTCGATTCAATGTTCATTCACTAACAATCAAGATTTATCCATTTGAAATAGCAAGGCAAGTTTGCGAAAGAGAGATAAACGAAACGAAAAATACATGGAGCAGCGATTCACCTTAAGTCTCAAAAACGAAGTACATCCAAAAACACCATGCCGCCATTCAAGCTACGTAAAACACTGATTTAGTTAATAAACACCTTACAGCGGTGTAACACCTTTCGATAGAAATCTGTAATCGAATCTCACACTCACTGGTTGGGTGTACGCATCTCACTGAAAATGGTGCCTCCTCAGGGAAAATCGTTCATTTCATTCGTATTTTTTTCGGTTCATATGTTCGCTCTGATTTTGTCGGAGGGTGTAAAGGTGGTTTTCTACGGGGGTCGCGATTTTCGGCGGGGTTGAATAACATCATCCCGGCACGTACTCTGTAGTGGGTTTGCACAGATGACAGGTATTTGGGTGTTGGTACTTATTGACTGAGTTGAGTGGATCTTTGTCTGATATGGAGTGAATTTTTGTCTGCCATTCTGGTAGGAGTGTTAGCTTCTGGATAGAACGCGGAGTTCCACTCATGATTGAGGGTTTTTGGTTTTTATTCGCCACAAGAATAAAGCGAAATCAGTGGGGGATAATAGCTGAAAATTGCATGAAATCATGTTATAGAGTATGCAAAGACAACAGCTTGATCGTTTTTTTTATTAAAATGATATGTAAATCAACATACTTTTCTGCTTGCAATAACTGTGCCACCGAATGTTAATTCTAAATAGATATTAAGGGTGGTGTAGAGGGTGGAATTAGGCTGAAAGCCATTAGGCCGAATGCTATTAGGTCAGGTAGGTCACTAGGCAGAATGGGATAGTAGGCCGAATCGGTTACAAAGCTGACAAAGTGACAGCTAGTTCATTTATTTGTTCCTGTTTTCTTGGAATCACTTTCTATTTTAAGTTTAAACATGAATAAGCGGGTACAAAAATTTGAAATTTAAAAGAACTGATTATTAGTTAAGGAAGGAAAAATCTCTCATGATAATTCATTGTTTTTTTTTTGTGTGCTAAAGATGACGAGAAAACCTAAGTGCAATCCTAGAAAAGACATGCTAGCAAATTTAAAATATTTGAATTCGGAAGAACATGATTCATAGTAGGAAATTTCTCCCATGGAAGTACGGTTTTTGCATGTTCCAAAGATGTCCAGTTAATTTATCATGTTGCGTGTTTTTAAATAAGAAAGAAAAAAATCTCCCTTAATAGTTCATTGCTTTATAAAAAGTACTTAGTCCCATAAACACAGCACACACATCAAATGGACATTGGATGCCTCGAAGATGTCATGTAGTTTGTAGTATTGATAAAATTCAGTTATAATGGGATAGATTGTTCCGCAAATCATTGATGGTTTCGAGTAGTTCAGTTTTTATTTGGTATGAAAATTAGTGTCCAGTAGATGCTGAATAATGAATTAATATCCCTGTAGGAGGAACCCTTCGCTATCCAGCATTTATTTTGCAGCTATCCAGCATATATACCTGATCTTTCCAAAATCAATAGCATCAATACAAATAGTTCTTCGACTCTCACTCACAGACGGATGCACTACAATACTAATACCAAAAAATGGCAAAAAAAACTTCTGAAAAAAAAAACTTTTAAATCAAAATCGCAGGATAAATTAATGTGACAGCTCATGGAAACTCAACCGTCCGAGTTCATCGCTTGCTGGGATCAAATGCAGCAACTCAGCAACAATAGCCGAAATCTTAGGTGAGGAGAATTTCCTATAGCCCCTCAACAGACGTCCTGAAATACGTTTTTGTTATTCAGAAATCTTCTTTGGAACTGCAGTCCCAAAGTTGCCGGATCTGAAGCATTTTTCGGGAAGTGATTGCACCAACAGTGGCGCGCCGATATATATCTCAAAGATTATCTCAGAAGAGAGGCCATATATCTAGTTATCAATGAATGCAATGCGTGACAATACAGAAACCACGTGAGCAGTATTATTTTTCTAACATCTCAACATATCTAAAGGTTGCTATATAGATATGCAGTGATCCGTATCACGATTTCATCTTTAAGTTCTCTGACCTTCTGGTATACTTTTCAATTTTTTTTCATTAGCTTCTAGTATCTTAAGATGGGATTATTTCAGAACCGAGTTTGTTTTTGAATTTTCAGAGGTTTCTCTGAACTTTGGACAAATTTTCGAAACTCTTCTGATGTATGGATCGACTTCTTAAAATTATTTTCATACTTCTCTGCCAATTTGCAGGGAAGTTTTTCTACCGATCAAATCTCTCAAACGAAGTGAGATGGAAACCAAGAAAATGTAATTCCTACATGAGTTTGTGTCCTAGTTCAATGTACGAAGTGAACGGTCGGGAAGATGATGTTAACCATTTTTTAATATGGTGTCATGAGCAATGAATATCATTATGGTCATATGAATGATTTTTACATAGACTACTTTTTCTGTTCGAAAATTTCAAGGAAGCTCTCTCCTGATCTTTGACAAATCTCTTTGCTAAAATTCTGGAATGTTTTCTCCTGAACTTTAGGCAAGTTTTCCCTTGAGCTTCTTGGCAGTCACTCCTGATTTTCTTGTAAATTTACATCTAACAAACCAACCCAACCTTCTAGGAACACTTGATAAGTTTTTTCTTGAACTTAGTAACCGTCTAAAATTCTGATGACTCCCATCCTGAACTGCGAGGAAAAGTTCTCCAATTTTTTGGGAAAGTTCTCTCAAGAGTTTCTTGGAAAGTCTTTTGTTGGAAGTTTCTTCCTGAACTACTGAAAAGTCCTCTTTGGAACTTCGGGGAAGTGTTATCCTGAACTTCGGATAAAATCTTGCTCAAACTGCTATTATTATTATTCTGGAAAGTTTCTTTCTGTTCTTTGAAGAAGTTTCTTCACAAACTTTGGGAAATTCTCATTCTGAAATGTTTTCTTCTGAACTTCGGCAAAGTTTTATAGCATTTCTGAAGACTTGTAGCTTTTTAGTATTCTCCGCTGGCACGCACCACTTCTCGCTGGCGTTTAACAGCACAGATTTAACGTTTGAGATGAAAATTAGAATTTTGGTGCGTTGAGTAATCTTAAACTCGCAAAGGCAGCCCTAGCCTACTTGATTCGTGCACCTATGTCGCTCTTCGTTCCGCCGTCTGACGCTATCTGGCTGCGAAGATATTGGAAGCTATCGATATTCGCCCCTGCTTGCCCCGCTACCGTAAAATGGGAAGGATTGTCCGTGTTCCAGCCAACCGTCCATCCGTGTTCCAAATCCAACGATTTAGTCTTGTTGACGTTGGATGTTTAGTCTTGAGCTTGCTCTGCACATCAGAGCGCCGTTGCGCTAACAAAGCAACGCCATGAGCCAAATCGAAGTCGTTGATGTGCTCCATAGTGATAGCTGCCAAAGCACCACGGCTCGGTACTGGTCAAGAGTATCTCCGTGATCTCGTCGATGATCTCGTCTGAGGAGCAGTAGCGGTGATAATATAAACTCCTTGTCTTTACACCGGCGATTACCTGCATGCGGGTCAGACAAGTGCTTCGTTATGCAGACTCGGTATTTGCAAGTTCGCACTGCGCTCGGGATGAGCTTGACGATTTATCCGAGACTCTTTGCGGCTCAGGGCGCGTCCACAAATTTTCGTGGTTGAGTCTGTCGAAAGCTTTTTCGTAATAAATGAATACCAAATAGACTCTTGGGATTCATTGACCTGCTGCAGAATGATTCGGAGCGTAACAAGGGTTCGTTACCAAAGTCGCTCCATACAAAAATAGAAAAGTCTACGAGAAGGGTCAGAGATTTTCAAAAATGAGTCTACGTGGTTTATGCTTCAATATGCTCCACACAAGATCTTCCGGCATGGAACTCCACTTGCTGTTGCCGAAGAGGCGCGTCGATCTTCTCCTGAATCTTTGCACAGGACTTTGAGAACAATACACAGTAACATAATGCCTCGCCAATTGTCGCACACAGTTATCTATCCCCCTTCTTAAGGACCTTTACTAAAACGCCCTACATCGAGGCGGTCGGAAAAATCGCGGTATCCCAGATATTACAGAATAATTGATGCAACATGGGGTCAGCATTGAGTATCTCAGCTGATGTGTAATCGACTCCGGGAGTCTTATTGGATTTCACACTTCGGATAGCTGATTCGATCTCCTGCGCCGCAGCGGCGCGGCTGATCGCGCCGAGGTGTTGATGAAGCCGGTTGACGCCAACTCATGGGGTTGCCCGGAACGTTTCAAACGGTCGAGGGTCGCGGGCAACCATTAGGCTGCATCTTTACAGGCATCTCCGAATTCATCCTAACTCCAGCCGAGACGCCTGGAGATGGCTGCAGAGGAGTGCGGATATCAGCCAGTGCTTGCAGGCCTTCGCCCTCTCGCCGGCTGTGGGAGTTCATCCACGTTTTCAGCTTGTCCCCATCGGCAGCAGTACCTTACTCTCTCTCTGAAAGCCGAATCACCGTCGATTGGAGCTCTGTACTTGGCTCTTTCTTTGCTTTTACCCGCTCGATCGCATCCTTAGCTTCTCAACGCCACTCAATGTCGTCCTCCAGAGCCTCACCGGTGATCCACTCTTTTTGGCCAGGAGGCGCACAACCCAGCTGACTTGCATTTGTCCTGATACGCGGGAACACAATGATGACTGGTCCATTGCCCTGTGGCAAGCTGTCACCTTCAGGATCGTCTGCTGCTCGAGCCTGATGCCCTTCAACCGTCGAACTTTTTCACAGTCAGATCTTCTAGTCGGCGTGCGGGCGCTGAATCGCCGCCCGCGCCCCCCCTCCCGTCGTCATGTATCCGTACGCAACCAGTGCAGGCGGGACCTGGAAGGTGGATGGTCACATGCGACATGCGAGCACTGCGTTTACCTGCGCGACGTCGATGACGGCTACCGTCTCCGTGTCTTTGGCTGATGGCGGGCTGATCTGACTTTCTCGCATGCCTATCACGAGAAGTTGCGACGTGACTTTGTGCACCGGTTGATGGGAAAAGAGCTGAGCCTGATCACCGCGTCGTTGTTGCGCACAAAATTCCAGCAAACATTTCACCGTTGATCGCTCCGAGACTCACGACGTCCGCTGATAACACGCCCATAGTCCGGATGCCGGAGCCGATCTTCGCAGCCGAAACGTCGCCAGTGCAGATTTCGATACCACTTCTCTCAGAACCCTTATCCGACGGCGGCACCAAGTTGATCGCAGTAAAGTTTCTCCTCGTACCGGTGAGCCGGGTTCGCGCAGTACAGATTGGACTATCGTGTCGTTCCGAACCCGTGGTCCTTAATCTGGCCATGATATTACTCTCTCATTTATTTCACTTGATGAGCGCAGCCCGGGCCTGCAGGCGCTCAGGCATGAAACCAGCTCGTTGCAGGCCGGGACCACTGCCACCTCGAATACCATCGAGGGCATCATTTAAGCCAGTTCGTATTTATCAGTTCTCCTCAGCTTTCGCGACAAAATTGTTGGGGTGGATCTTACGGCTTCAGGTCGGCACCAGAATTTTCGATGGGACGAAGCTGTGGACGTTGGGTGGGTTCCGCTGACTTGGGTACCACATCGATATTCAGCCGCTCCATCTCCTGCAATGATCGTTGCTCCGCGTAGTGGGCTGACGCTGATCCGCCAGAACACCACGTCTTCACCCTTATGGTATTTTGATGCACGACGCAACTTCCGTCAGGCATTTCGTACTATAAGTTTCCCTGTTCACGACCAGTCCGGAGCGAAAGAAGAGCGGCTTGACATCCCCTTCTCGCTGATTGTCAGCCACAGCAGCACCTTCAGAAACCTGCAGTGAAATGAACTTCACCTCGGAGCTCACTTCCTTCGGGGATGAAGTGCAACACGAAGTGCGCCTGCCAGTCGCCAGCCTTCCAGGGTGAGCCAAGCTTCCGTCGTCCATCACCAACGCCACGTCGCGAGCCCGCCAGAGCACCGAGCTGACCATCTCGTTCTGCTGTTCGCCGACACCTGGCCCGCAGCCCTGAAAACCAGTGGACGCCACTTGCGCCTGCCGACATGCGGCGTTCATGTTCCCGCCATGCACTTTTTCAACTGTTTGGTCGGCCGAACCGATTCGTCCGGCCAAGCGAACGCAGCAATGTAGCCACTTTACCCTCGGTCTTTCTCTTCAGCATCCTTTGGAGCTTCTTGTCGCTCAGAGTCGTCAGCCATCCGGAACCGGGCTTTCTTTCGGTGCTCTGATTGTTGTGTAATAGTGCCAAGACGTTGTAGATGTTGGACCGGGCGTATCTGGCGTCCACACACTGCCGAATGTCCATTTTCAACGCGGTGGGGTGCCGTTCTTTAAACGCGCACACTAGCGAACGGAATTGCTTCACTGTTTTTGCCATCACGGCGAGAGTTCTACTGATAGAGCTGTCAAATTTTGTCTGCTGACTCATGGGTAACTAAGATTGATGTTGTATGGGTAGTTTTGGCAGTGCGGGTGACGGTAAACCCATGATAAATCGGCGGTTTTTGTCCGTTTTTTTTTCGACCCACTACTCGAAGCGATCGTTGGAGAAGATGGAGCGGCTGAATATCGATGTGGTACCCAAGTCGCTGAACCCGCCCAACGTCCTCCAACTGCGTCCCATCGAGCATTTCTGGGCCAACCTTAAGCGTAAGATCTCCTCCAACAATTTTGTCGTGAAAACTGAGGAATTGATAAATAAAACGAAGCTTAAATAATTACCTCGAGGTATTCGAGGTAACAACGGTCCCCGACACCGTGGAGTTGGTTTTCTACTGTGCGCACATCCCAACAATTTTGTCGCGAAAACTGAAGAGGAATTGATAAATAAACCAAAGAAAGAACTCAAAAAACATGCCTACACGCATGATTTCGTCCGCCATAGCAGTTAATGTTTCAGTTGACTGCTGGAAGGCCGCTCGTAGGGGCGTAGAATTGTTTTGCAAGTAAGCTTAAATAATTACCGTCCATGGGAAATTTATCAAAAGCAATTATCTGTCCTAGCTTGTTTTTTATCACCATACGAAAAACGTCCATTTTTTTAAATGCAAACGTTATTTTTGTGGGAACCACTTTGTGCACTAGGTAGTTATACACCTAGTTCACTGTTATTTCCGCTGTTTTTCGACAGGAATAGTTTCCAAACTACGCTGAACTTACTGGTTTTTACTAACTTTCCACTAAATTTCACTATTCTACGAACCTGCTTCGCTTGCTCCAAAACAAACGATTGACAGTCAAGCGAGTTCGAAGCAGTGTGCGTGTGTTGCATGGGTGCGCTTGTTAGGCAGCTCGTTGCGGCAGACAATACAAACAACATGGTTGAAACTGAAATGGGCACAGTGACCGTCAGATAGCGCTTTTGTTTTAATGTAGTTAAATTCAAATTTATGACGATGTATTGTAGGGAAATTTGTTCTTAGTGTTACGTCTGTTTGTCTGTGCTAACACATCTCTCATTGAACCAACCGTCTTACCCACTCAATCGCTAACAAGTCAAGATCGTAACATCCGCGAAGTTATACTAATAGGTGCTGGTATTTATGCTTCAATTAATCTTCGGTCTTGATCCCTCTCGAACCCAGCCAAAACAATGACCGACATTGTCGAATATCCACCACACATCCACCTTCTTCCTGGGGGTTATCTGAATCAAACTGCTCGGAGATCAAACCAACAACGCGAGCGTGCAAATTCAAGCGGCCGGAATGGAGCAGTTAGCACGCAGGACTGGGGAAGCGTAAAACTGCGATTGATCGACGCTGGACAGAATAACACTGGTACGCTTGAATTTGCATCGCCGCGCCTGGGTTGTGATCGATCTTCCGAGCAGTTTGATTCAGATAACTCTGTGGTTAGGTGAATGTGGGTGATACCGACACGCTCGTCATTGCTCTTGGCCAATTCGATCCAGACCGAAGCCACTGAAGCATAACATCAACTCATTAGCACTCAGGATGTTACGATCTTGACTTGTTAGCGATTGAGCGGGCAGCACGGCTGGTTCAATGAGACAAACAGACAACACTAAGAACAATTTCCTGCTGTCATACATCGTCTGTTCCAATTTAACTACGTTAAAACATGCTGCGCGTCTGGATTGTCACTGCGCTCATTTCAGTACTAACTGCTCTGTTTGCATACGTCAGCAACAGCTGCAATCAGCTTATCTACGTAACACACGCATTTCAGATTGAGCTTGATTGTCAATCGTTTATTTGGGAGCAGCGAAGCAGGTTCGTAGAATAGCGATTTATGAGTTAGTAAAAACTGCAGTCATAATGGAAACTATTCCGTCGAAAACGTCCATTTTTTTAAATGCAAACGTTATTTTTGTGGGAACCACTTTGTGCACTAGGTACACTAGTTCACTGTTATTTCCGCTGTTTTTCGACAGGAATAGTTTCCAAACTACGCTGAACTTACTGGTTTTTACTAACTTTCCACTAAATTTCACTATTCTACGAACCTGCTTCGCTTGCTCCAAAACAAACGATTGACAGTCAAGCGAGTCTGAAGTAGTGTGCGTGTGTTTCATGGGTGCGCTTGTTGGCAGCTGTTGCGGCAGACAATACAAACAAACATGGTTGAAACTGAAATGGGCACAGTGACCGTCAGATAGCGCTTGTGTTTTAACGTAGTTAAATTTAAATTTATGACGATGTATTGTAGGGAAATTTGTTCTTAGTGTTACGTCTGTTTGTCTGTGCTAACACATCTTCTCATTGAACCAACCGTCTTACCCACTCAATCGCTAACAAGTCAAGATCGTAACATCCGCAAAGTTATACTAATAAAGTTGGTATTTATGCTTCAATTAATCTTCGGTCTTGGATCCCTCTCGAACCCAGCCAAAACAATGACCGACATTGTCGAATATCCACCACACATTCACCTTCTTCCCTGGGGGTTATCTGAATCAAACTGCTCGGAGATCAAATCAACAACGCGAGCGTGCAAATTCAAGCGGCCGGAATGTTATTCTAATCCCACATAAATGATCAATCACCCAGTTTTTACGATACGCTTCCCCCAGTCTAAATCACGTGCTAACTGCTCCATTCCACCCCGTTTTGACGCACGATCCAATGGTAGAATTTTAACGCCTGATTTAATCGCCCCCAATTTAGATTGGTTCGCACTGTGGCACACGGCGGGGAAGGCTCGGCCACTACTGTTTGCAGTTTATGTTTTGGTGCCCCCAAGGCCTTAATTTGTTCCAATATGGAAGAGATCCGATCAACCTCTTGAGAACTGACCGCGGAGACGGTCGTGCGTTCGTTTCGATCTAACTCGCCGTCGCGGCAACAAGATGACTCAGCCTGCGCGTTCGGGAACTGTCAAGTTCAGGGATGATGCGAGCAAGCAAAACGTTCAAGCATCATCGCCGGGTCAGTTCTAAGAAAGTGAAATCTAGATCGGAACGTGCGCACGGCTGGCGGATGATGACGGCAGGCGATTCAGGTTTTCATCCGGTATGTCTGATTATCATACGTTGCAATAGGCGTACCGACTGGGTGCGCATGCAATTCTGGTGTACCTGGGACAAGGATGGGCACAGACTGTCTATGTGGGAGGGGGTCAAAAGTTCTTTGTATAAGCTTAAAGCCCAAGTTAGGAAAAACCAATCAGAATTTATAATTATCCTCTTATTTCCATGCTTTCGGGGAATTTGTTCTGCATGACCTGATCCTCCAAGTTCATAGCGAAACCCCCTCCCTTAGGCGAAGCTCTGCACCTATCCGTGTTTCGGTGTGATTTGATAATATTACCATCAAGCGAGGTGTATAACAATGCGTTATCATGACACGATGTTTGATTTAGTGGGTTCAATTTTCCCACAACAGCTGTTCGCGTAAGCGGAACTACCGGTACATAACGGCAATTCTGGTGAAGCTCAGGCACTATTTCCCACACATTGTTACTATATAGTAGTATGTCGCGCTGCCAACCGGGGCGTCGAAATTTCATTCTCGGAATTGATAGACAGAATTAGATTTTAATTGCTATGGCATCATATTGTCTCCCGGATGCTTCTTGACGGATAGAATAAGTCCGAGGTCGTCACTACCACCGTTCACATATTTTCTACGATTGTCTCAAAGTGGCGTTTGTGAAGGACTTAAGAATAAATCTACCGGATGCCATCATCGAATGGAAATCAAAGCCTGTAGAATTAAGCTTCAATCTCAACTTGACCTTTTTCGTATTTCCCTTTCCCTTGTGTCGACTTCGAGTTGACATACAATTGTTTTCTAATCATTCGGCATTGTCGTCGTGTCTCCGGCATGGGCAAATGCGGCTTGGATACATTCTCCTACAAGCTTCTCAATTTATGTAGCAAGTAGCAAGTAATGAGTTAGAGTGGTGTTCCCCGCTGCGGCGTTGGTTATGCGTACATAGTTTTGTTTTTAGTCACGTCGAAGGTGGAGTTGCGAGGGCACAGCGCTTTTGCCAAACCGACGGTGTTTGGAATTTGCGATTCGGGTTGGACCACCTTTCCGTCACTGCTGGACAAGGGAAAGACTGTTTGCTCCATAAATCAAGTCTCAAGTAGGTCGTCAATAATCTGACAGGGCCCCGTAGCAATATGAAGGATGTCCTTAATATTCACAACACGTTCGGTCGTCCACAGATTGGCATGGGGGAAAGGTTGCCTGATTGAAAAGTTTACTCTTTGGCATATTTTCATTTCGGATTAAAATTTTCGGGTGAATTTTCCGGCTTCGAGCGTGGAACCCTACTCATGTGAACTGTTTGTACGGGACTCGTTTGATCTGTTCGTATAGCTTGCAAGATTAAAATTAGACAACTTTATTTTCTTTTCAGATTTTGGCCGGCCATGTTGCACTGACGACGGCACAGCAGGAGGTGATAGTGTCCATAGATGATCCCGATAAGACCCAGTACCATGAGGCAAATTTCAATACGAGTAAGTTTTCAGCGAGAAAGTTTTTTTTTAATTACGAGGCAAAGATTCTAAGAAACATGAATTGTTACTTGAGACGTGGTTAATTTTTCGCATACATCGTGAAGCATGTGAAGATTAAAGTACGAAGGACGACGCGTGTTAGCATGAAAATAATTTCTACCGGAATCCGTACAATTTGAGCTGGGACGAAAAGCTTTGATGTTTATTTAGAAGACCAGTTTGCTTGAAACTTGTTTCCAAACACTTTCAACTTTCTTTTAATAATTAAATCTTGTAATCGCAGAATGTAAAAGCATAGAGGTAGAGGTAGAGTCACGCGGGAACAACAACAATTTGTGGCTAAAAAGTCCAATAGTTCCTCTATTTTGTGTAGAATGTCTACTGCGGTATACAAATAAAAACAGAAAATATATGATTTAATTCAACTTTTAGGGATTTTCCAAAACTATGTTTCTCAGGGGAAGCAAATAACGACAAACAATCCGGTTAATTTTAATTGAATTGAGAATATAATTTTCCTGCCAAATTCCAAATTCATTGTCTTTATAAAAACACTATTTAAAAAACTTGTTTGAGCAAATTAGTAGAACAATTGTGATTGGGAACAATTCATTGTGTCATAAATATACCTACATAGGGTAAGGAACGGCTTAAGCACCCCGGGACCCTATTCCAGCACGGGGTAAACGTTAACTTATAACGTGCATTTTTTGCAGTATGGTGCTCCATCTAGTAAAGCACCATGCTGCAAAAACTAAGCGTTGTAGGTTAA
Source organism: Aedes japonicus (assembly GCA_034211315.2). Lineage (NCBI taxonomy): Eukaryota > Metazoa > Arthropoda > Insecta > Diptera > Culicidae > Aedes > Aedes japonicus. The sequence goes on from JASCZW010004781.1 coordinate 36,106, forward strand.
CGTTTACCCCGTACTTGGAATAGGGTCCCGGGGTTCTTAAGCCGTTCTCTACCCTATGTGAGTTTGCTGAACATTGATCATACGGCGCATCATATTAGATTTCATTTCTATATGTAAATGTATAAAATAATTCATTTACTCACGTTAAGTTCTCTTTTTCGTGTCGTACTTGTATCCAGTTAATGTCTTAGTGTTAAATCCTAGGTAAAGGCTGATTACTAAGGTATATACATACCATTTGAAACTACCTTCTTAAAACTATTGATAGATCTAAAATCGAATCGTCGCTATCCTTTGTTCAACCTGCCGTTCAATGCATTGAATACACAACGTAGACAACTAGTGAAAAGGAAAGTTGGTTTTGTTGGGGGCTCCCCGCAAAGAATACGTTCTTTTTTACCAGAAAATTTATTATCGGAACGTTTATCCGCAACCCCTACATTGGCCAACAAGCTAACGTCCCAGCAAAACTTTCTTGGTGCATGACTCTTATCCCCAACATTTGGTGCCGTGACCAAGATATTCCTGGAAATATTCTCGCCCCGTTACACGTGTTGCGCATAACCTCGATTTGCGAACACACAGGAAGTTTTGGATCCTGTAGTTGCTGTGAAAAAATACAAGGCCTAATTCCAAGAGGTACAAGGTGAGTACCTCTCCAATACGTTTTCGCCTGGTTTTGTGGTGCTGAAAGTAAACGAGCAGAAGCGGAAAAATGTGGTCGATGCCATGAACAGAATGATCTTGTTCATTCAGAACTACAATCCCGAACAACATCAAGCAGATATTCCTCATAAGCTTGAACATCTCGAGAAGATCTGGGATACTTTTGAGATAGTCCAAACCGATTGCGAAGACTTGGATGACAGTGATGAGCTAGAAGCGAAAAGTTTACAGTACAGAGCCCAGATGGAGGAGAAATATTTTCAAGCGAAGGCTGGATTGCTGTCTAGACTTCCACCAGTAGCAGTAACCGTCGTGCCAGCAGCACCAGCAGAACTTCCTCGTGCCCCAGCTTTGACCAATGTGAAGCTTCCAACCATCACTCTTCTCGAGCTCGACGGCGACTTCAACAACTAGCTTACTTTCCAACGACACGTTCCTGTCTATGATGCACTCGTTCACGGAGATCTCGTTCGTTAAAAATTCCACTACCTGAGATCGTCACTGAAGGGAGAAGCAGCTGATCTGGTCCAGTCCATTACGATTTCTGCAAACAACTATGTCGTCGCTTGAGACACTTTAGTGCAGTGGTATTCAAATAAGGCTCTTCTGTGTAAGAAGCACATTCGTGCTCTTTGAAGTACCCAAAGATTGCGAAGCAGTCCGTCAAAGCCCTCCAAAAGTTTGTGGATGATTTCCAACGATACACAAAGATCTTGGAGTAACTTGGTGAACCCGTCGAACACTTCAGTGCCACCCTCATGGAATTATTAGAAGACAAGCTAGATGATGCCTCTCTTGCTGCGTGGGAAGAATCGATCGTCACCGAAAATGAACCCAGCTTCACCAAAATGATCGAGTTTTTACAAATACGAGCTCGCATTCTGGAGACGATTTCGATCAACCGTCCGCACCACAACCAGAGAAGCCAGTGAGTCATTCTTCTTTGACAAAGCGTCCCAATAACCCTCGTGTGAGCAGCAACGCAGCCATTGAAGCCGCGCCGAAAACTTTCCCGCTATGTCTAGCTTGTGAGAAGGAGAAACACTCTTTGATCAATTGCCCCGTCTTCAACAGCATGGATCCGAAGAATCGTCTGAAGGTGGTGGCAGAGAAGAAGCTTTGTAATAACTGTTTTCGAAGCGATCATTTCGTTCGTACATGTAGAGCCAAGTACAACTGCAAGCAGTGCTCTAAACGACACCACACTATGATCCACCCAGGCCCGTATGAGCTCAACTTATCTACTAATGTTGAGAATACCGTGTGCCGACCAACCGTACCTGGAAAAACAAATCCAGGTCCTTCCACTGTACTCACCGCCGTTTCCGCTGTTCCCCTCAATGAACCACACTCTTCGATAGCAGTAACTCAATCAACCAGCGTTCTGCTGACCACGGTGATTCTGATTGTACTGGATGCATAATGGCCAAGAGCATCTCCCGTGTCCCATTGGACACTGGATCTCAACCGAATGCGATTAGCGAACGTCTGTGTCAGCAACTTCACCTGAGTCGTAGATCTGTCGACGCCAATCGCTGGCGTAGATGGGACCGTTACGACAGCCAGGCATGAAGTTTCTGCCGAGGTTCGATTCGCGTATCCGATTTCCGTGAAGTGTTTGATTCTGGTATTGATGAGAGTGACTAGCGACACCCATCCGGTGGAATGAATTAATATTTTGATTGAAGCTTCCCGACGATCTAATTCCAGCTTGATCCCTAATTTGGTATCCCTCGTAGGGTGGACATGATAATTGGCCGGTTCCGCTTTACCGAACCTTGTGTTTGTCGAAACTGTGTTTGGATGGATTGCATCTGGAAAGATTGAAGAGTCCAGTGAATATTCCCGACAGCCGACAGCAACTTGTCATGCGGCGACAGTTGTGCCGGTCGATGAACTTCGCAACAATGTTGGCAGATTGAAGAAGAAGTGGCTTAAATACTCCGTCGACGAGCAGAACTGCGAAGATTTCTCACCAGAAAACCGTTTCGCGTGATCCTCCGGACGATATATCGTTCGAATGCCAAACACCCGCCTGTAATCAGATGATTGGCGAATCTAAGGCTAACGTAATGCGGCTGGTTGGATAAAAGACTACAGAAGGATAGCAACCTGAACTCTCAGTATCACGCTTTCAAGGAAGAGTATATCAGTCTCGGCCACTGGTTCCCGCTTCCCTTGACGAAGATGATCAATCAGCTGCAACCTTCCACACCATCCTGTGTTGAAGCAATCGAGCACGACGACCAAGGTTCGAGTTGTGTTCGACGGCTCCGCAAAAACTAGCACCGGACTCTCTCAACGATGCGATGCTAGTCGGACCAGTTGTTTAGGACGACATTCTGGACATTCACTTACGTTTTCGGATGGTCATGATAGCAGTAGTGGCAGATGCTGAAAATATGTATCGGCAAGTGTTGATGCATCGTAAAGATCGATTGTTGCAGAAGATTCTATGGCCCCCCAACAGTAGCGGATCAGTTCAGGTTTATGAGCTATGCAACGTAACCTATGGACTCGCCCGTCCTCATTTCTCGCTACAAGAACACTGCTGCAGTTAGCTGAGGATTATGGCAACGATTACCCGAAAGCATGCAAAGCCCTAAGAAAGAATGTGTACGTGGACGACTTTATTAGCGGCGACAACACAATTGAAGGAGCAAGTGGTGTTCGAACTCGCTGCCAGTCTTGGCCGGTCTCCCTTTGGAACTTCTTGGCACTCAATCGTCAGTTAAATTCGGACCTTATGAAACCATCAAAACCCTTGGTATCAGTTGGGAACCTGAGGCGGACGTATTCAAATTCGATTCGTCTATCGTCGTCAGCAATCAAACGCCTACGAAGCGCATTATTCTTTCAGCTATTGCTCAACTCAACTTTTCGACCCTTTTGGTATCATTTCTCCAGTGTTGTCAGAGCAAAGATTATCATCCAGCATCTGTGGCTGCTGGCATTGGAGTGGGATAGCAAAGTTCCTCCAGATATGTGTCAACGATGGATTCGTTTCGCCGAGCAGCTAGCGCTTCTTTCCAGTTTCCGTATCGATAGATACGCTCTTGCTCCCAAGTCTCGGCGCATAGAGCTGCATTGCTTCGCAGATGCGTCCAAAGCAGCATACGGAGCCTGCATCTACGTCCGCTCAGAAGCACTAGATGGTAGTGTAAAGATCAGCTTGTTTGCAGCCAAGTCGAAGGTCGCACCATTGAAGCCGCTCAGCATTCCCAGACTAGAGTTGTGTGCGGCTCTGATCGCTTCCCGACTTTATGAAATAATTTCTAAGGTTTTGGATACGAACTTTTCTGCTGTAGTCTTTTGGTCTGACTCTACAGTGGCATTGCAATGGATGACATCACATCCGCGATCATGGAAAACTTTTGTCGCAAACCGCATTTCCGAAATTTAATTCATTCCTCACGGCTCCGAATGGTTCCGCGTAGCTGGAAAGGATAATCCCGCAGATTTCGTTTCTCGCGGAATGTCAGCTGAAGAACTAGTCGCAAGCAACTTGTGGAAGTATGGACCTCCCTGGTTGCAAGAGGATAGATCACGGTAGCCGGTTCAAGCCTCACAGGAGAACCAGTTGCCCTGTGTCATGAGGAAATGGAGGCAAATTCCAACGTGATTCTGACAACCCAAATACCGTCAAATTCATTGTTCAGCAGGTTTTCAGCGTATCCGCTTCTTCTTGGCGCAGTCGGATCTTGCTTTCGCTTTTGCAACAATGCTCGTAACGTCAGTAACATCTTGTCCGTCTCTGAGCTACAAAATACCAAGCTAGCCCTGGTGCATTTGGTACAGGCCGAAGCGTTTCCCGACGATTTTCAGCGATTGAAGAAAAGTCAATTGGTGTCGACTAAATTCACTATACGTCTTCTAAGCCCATTTATCGACGGCGATGGTTTGATCCGTGGTGGTGGCCGGTTACGCCTATCGGACGCACCATATGACGTAAAGCATCAAATCGTTCTACCAAGATTTCATCCCTTCACTCAACTTTTTCTGAAGTACCACCATCGCAAACTTGTACATGGTGGAATTACGCTAACTCTCGCTGTTGTCCGTGATGAATTTTGGCCATTGCACAGACGAAAGTCTGTACGAAGTGCTATTCGGAAGTGTTATGAGTGCAGCAGATCGAAACCGCAGCCCATCCAGCAACCGATTGGCCAACTTCCATTCGCTAGAGTGACCGCCAACGAAGCTTTCGTCTGCACAGGCGTTGATTATTGTGGACCCATCTTGCTCAAGCCGACCCAACGTAAAGCCGCCTCCCGTAAATCATAGATCTGCGTCTTTGTGTGCTTGAGTACGAAAGCTGTTCATCTAGAACTGGTGAGTGACCTCAGTACTGCCGCTTTTTTTATGGCCCTGGAACGTTTCGTATGGAGAAGGAACAAGCCACAGCATTTGTATTCCAACAACGGCACAAACTTCATCGGTGCAAAGAATGCTTTGCACGAGCTATAAGCTATGCTTCAACTCGGATCAGACATCGACAAGATCTCCAAACACCTAGCTCAAGACGGAACTCAATGGCATCTGATTCCTCCCCGAGCTCCCAAGTTCGGTGGACTCTGGGAAACCGCTGTAAAGGTAGTCAAGACCCATCTGGTGCGTCAACTTGGTTCGTCTCTAATGTCTTTCGAAGAACTCACCTGCTGGTCGCTGGCTCGCGTCATCGAATTACACCCAGGACCCAATGGCGTTTCACGAGAAGCAACCCTTCGAACGCCCACTGGAGTATTCAAGCGAGCCATAAGCAAGATTTGCCCATTGGAGTGTGCATCAGAATAATTAGACTTTGTATTGTATTGTTCAGCCTGCCGTTCAATGCATTGAATACACAACGCAGACAACCAGTGAAAAGGAAAGTTGCTTTTGTTGAGAGCTCCCCAGAAAGAATACGTTCTTTTTTACCCGAAAATTTATTATCGGAACGTTTATCCGCAACCCCTACATTGGCCAACAAGCTAACGTCCCAGCAAAACTTTCCCGGTGTATGACCCTTACCCCCCAACAACTATAATTTTCTCACCGAATCTGCGTATGAATCAGCATAGATAGCAGGGCTTATCATAACCTGAATTGTACATTTGTACATTAGAATTATTTGTAGGTAAACTTACTGCTAACGCTTACCAGATTCTATATTGACATAAAATCTTCTTCTATATATATTAAGAAAAATTAATAAATTCAATAACTTATATATTCACTAGATAGGTATTAGCAATAGAAATAATCAATCAATTGCTTCGCGGAGCACATTTGGTTGACGACCATTTCCTCTTTTCCTTTTTTTACTCACCCGGTGTGACAGACCTGTATACCAAGCACTTCGCAGTGCTTGGACTGACCGTGGGGCGCGCCTCACGGGATGCTGTCGATTGTACAGGTGATGAAAGGTAAAGCGCGCTGGCCAAAAAGGGTGGGCCAACTATCATAAAGATGAAGGATTGTTATTGTGAATTGGATGATTTGGATAATGTAAACGCCCAAATAATGTATTTGGAACATCTCTTATTTGAAAGCTTTAAACTTTGTTTCGAAAAGAGTAAATAGTTAAGTAGATAACAATTTTATAAGTTGTTTACAAGATTCATTTAACGCAAAATTCTCAAACATTACTTGGAACCGACTGCTTTGTTAACGTTGAGTTAAATTACGTTGCACATTGTCTTTCCAAATTAATGATAGTTTCACTGCGCGGTATCTACAAATGAGGTTTGTTTGTTGTTTGTTTATTAGAGACCTTTTAACCGATTGGTCATTCAGGTCTTAAATGAGGTGAACACAAATGGATGGACAAAGTAACAACATGTTGTATAATGTTAAGAACTATGATAGATGAAAGAGTCAACTAGTTTTATTTTAGCCATCTCCAATAGATCCTGCACATTACGTATGTCTGGCATCCAACTAATTGTTTACCTGAAGTTTAATTGTATTCACGCTTGAAATCCGGAATAAGCCACATCCGACAGTGGACGTTGCTCCTGTTCTATACATTAAACCTTAAGTCAAACATGAAGGACTCAGAGTGTGGGGATGATGATGCCAACTCCTCGACCAACTATAAACTCACCCGTGCCTCTAGCCTTGGCCCCCCTCAGGAACCACCTTTCGGTATTACTTCGGGGAGGGAGCTATTATGCGTTAAGGACCCGCTTATGTCAAACTAATTAGGACTTTAGTAGTTAGTTCGTCCCTCTGAACTGTCGCTGGCTCTAGCGGACAATCTCGAGGTCGCTCTTAGTACTCAGGGCGGGAGCCCATGCCGGCCCACCGTACTTCAGTATGGACAAGGTGACGCTGGCCAGTAGCTTACGCTTGCTCCCCTGTATAGCTGAGCTAATCGACATCAGGCGGGATAATGCCGATATAGCCATGGAGGCTTTCTTGCAGGCGTGGTCGACGTGGCTGGTAAATGACAACTTATCACCGATCATAACCCCCAAGTACCTCAGGGACCACTCTGCAGTGATGGAGCAATCACCAGCACTGATCGAAACTCTTTGCTCCGATTTATTGTTATTGACCACAGTGATCTCCGTTTTGTGGTGGGCTAGCTCCAGTTTCCTGGAGCGCATCCATCCTTCGACAATATCGATGAAGTGCAAGGCCGTTAACTTCACCTCCGCTATGGATTCTCCATAGACCCCTAAGGTAATGTCAACCGACAATCTTAACTCCATTTGGGAACTTCAATCTCAACACTTTGTCATACATCGTGTCCCAGAGCACCGGACCCGGTTTGAAACTTGCGGAAACCCTGCGGTGATGGCACGTTCTTGACCCGCCATTGTGTTG
>JASCZW010004782.1:0-57902 GCA_034211315.2 Aedes japonicus
AACAAATCTGTGCAATTGGATTCCGATTTAATTGGGAATTTCACCAACAGAGGCGGTTTACTTTCGAGTTACTAATAATGAAGGCTATGATGCGTTGGAATAAGGGGTAATATAGGATATCTCGAGAGCCTCACCAGTTAGAACATATAAGTCTCGGGTAAACTTGTCCTAGATGCCAAGCCCTTCCTAGAAGTGGTCACAATGTTCGGAAGTCAGAGTCACTACAGGACGTTAGTGTGCATACAATCCTCCAGTTTGTAATTGCTAGCGAGCGTCTTACTAGTTAGGACGATGCTTTCTTCAACAAACTTGTGCTAGTGGCCAAGCCGTACGATCTACGGTGGAGTGCAAATGGAAAACAGACTACGAATTGCATCAGTTGCTGGGAGAGCCTCCTGTCGTTCACAACACTAAAATCGTCTGACTACGGTTGGCATTGCATGTCGCAAGAATGACGGACGTCAATCCCGTTAAAATGATTCTCGGAAAACGAATCGACCGGCACAAGAAGAAAAGGCGAGCAAGGTAGATCGATCAACTATCAAAAGCGATTGGCGGACCTCGCTCAATTGATCAGGCGAGGTCGGTCGGAGATGACAGCCAGCGGCCAGAAGAGCAACTAGTACAACTTCTGGCATAACAGCTACGAGGCCAGCTCCGGCCTTCTTGTGATTGACTGACCTGAAATAAAGAATCGAGAGCTAGAAACTGATATTCACACTTACGTCACGTAGTGAATGAATTCCGAACTTATGTGACTACCATTCGGAATGGCTTGATCACTAGCACAAGTTTGTTGAAGAAAACAATGTTCTAACTGATGAGACGCTCTAGATGTAGCATAATACAACTGAAAGCCCATGTGGCGTCCTCGATGGACTGTCACGGTAATTCTAGGTGCAGGAGCTACTTTTTTTCCGAATGAGGAGACGTTCTCCGCTCATCCAAACTGCGAATTTGTTTTCTTAGAAAATACTTGTTTCTCGTTTAACACGTACGTCCCCAACCCCTCTGAGACAGAAAATTTCTAATTTAAAATCGATGATACTCCATTGTTAGCCATCGGATTTTATTACAGTGTTTGCAATAGATCACTAATATATCCTTGTTAATAGATCCGCACTGGTTATTCCCGAAAATTTTCGTAGTTTTAGATTCCAAGGTGGGAGTACCAGGGCAAGTACCTGTCCAGGGATGATAGACAAAACATTTTTAGAAACGAAACATGGCATGCGGCATATCAAACTTCATGATATTGCAAAGATCTCACATAGTGTGCCACTAAAAGAGGCTCTGTGGATCCGAGTTCCTCCAAAAGTGGCTATTGTAATCATTGCCAAAACCGTACTTGCGACACATCACATGATTTTGCAAAACTAGACATCAGAAGACTTTGGAATTTATGCATACTGGTCACTAGAAAAGCCCTGCATTCCGAGTTCCTCCGAAAAAGTGGCCATATTCAAATATTTTCTAAACCAGGCTTGTGACACACAGCTTCATGATTTTTGAAACCCAGTCATCAGAAGACATTTTGAAGATTTCTTACCATACTCGGCCACTAAAAGAAGCCCTGCAGGATCCAAGTTTCTCCGGGGATATTACGTTCAAAGCCTAGCTGCGACACATCAACTTGATTTTGTAAAACTTCGTTTTCGGAAGACATTCTGAGGGTGTCTGACCATACCGACCACTTAGGAGGCCCTGCAGCATCCGAGTTCTTCCGGCAAAGAGCCGGCGATTTGAAAATGGCCTCTTTTCCGTAGGAACTCGGATCCCGCAGGACCTCCCTAAGTAGCCAATGTGGTCAGACACCTCAAAATGTCCTTCGAAGAGCTAGTTTTGCAAAATCATGTAGTTAGATATGTCGCAAGCCAGGTTTCGGTAACGATTTGAATATGGCCTTTTCCTGCAAGATCTCGGATCTCACAAGAGCTTTAGTGGCTAATATAGTCCGAATCCTAAAAATGTCCTCCATAGATAAAGTTTTGCAAAATCATGAAGTTTGATGTGTCACGTTTTGGAAAAGATTTAAATATGGCCACTTTTCTGGAGGAATTCGATCCCACAGGACCTCCCTCAGTGACCAGTATAGTCAAACACCCTCAGAATGTCCTCCGAGGACCATGTTTTGAAAAATCATGAAATTTGATACGTCGCAAGCCAGGTTTTACAAAAGATTTGAATATGGCCACTTATTCAATATGGAAGAACCCGGCCTCCAGACAGTATATCAGATACCCTGGAATGTCCTCCGAGGGCAAAGTTTTGCTCATGAAGTTTATGATGTCGCATGCCTGATTTGGTCATGATATGAATATGGCCACTCTCCCGATGAACTTGGTCCTGCAGGGCCTTTAGTGGCCAGTATGGTAAGTCTCAAAATGTCTTCTGACCTAGTTTTGCAAAAATCATGAAGTTTGATATGCCGCAAACTCATGTCTTTTGCTACTTAAAAATGTCTTCTGTCCACCATATTCCTGGACAGGTCACTTCCACCTCCCCAGTACTCCCACCTTGGAATCTGAAACTACGGAAATTTTCGGAATAGCCAGTACAATTTTATAAACTAGGATACGTACGTGTTAACCGAGAAACTTTTTTTATCCAAGGAGCCAAACCAAAAGATCCTTTTCGAAAAACTTGTTTTTCCTTTACGGAGAGACATTTTTGTTCCAATCAGGATTTGTGAAGAATGGAGTTTCGGAATTCTAATGAGAGAATCTGAATTGAACATCGAACTTACTTTATTGATACATTAGCAGGGGTTAAGATGTAGAAGGAGATGTTCGCTCATCACCATGAGGCACCAATAGTGGACAGTAATGTTTTTGCTAGAATGAAAGATATGAAGAGAAAGTGTTGAAAGTTCCGTCAGTGTACGGAAGGTTGGAAATCGAACAGATGTTTGAAAAATTGAACGAAAGGGCATGGGTCTAGTGGTACTGAACCATGGACGTCATCTTTTACCTAACATCCCACTGCGGGGTAGGTCGAGGCACGGACAAATCCGCCACCTCAACAGGCATAAGATGACGTTTGGAAGGCGCTCATGTATCACTGATGGCTTTGTGATAGTTATTCTAGCGATACATTGTGTGCACTCTGTTTTGTTGATGCGCACATGGGAGAGGAACTCTCTCCATTTTGGGTTTGTTTAGATTCGCAACGTCTGAGGAGTTGAGGTCTTAATGCGACTTGGTGTGTTATTGATTTACAATTTTGAAATATTTAGATAACATTTTTGTTCTCTTTCTAATTCTCTTGACTTACCTACAACATATTTTGTCTCAATATTGCAGCTGACCTTGAATGTGTGGTGATCTACCACCATACAAACTATTACACTTATGCAATGGCTCTACTTACTGCTAAGCCACTACAAACTATTTCACTTATGCTGAATCTCTTCAGATCTCGATCAGTTCTATTTTGATTGTTTTCCTCATTCAGATCTGAAAGGGCTCATAATGTGAGGCGTTGGTTATCGTCTAGTTTTGTATAGTTCACGGAAAAAGGATCGTCCTTAAGTAGGACGAAGAAAAAGGAAAGTGATTATCGCCGGATGTGTCTAATAGGTTATCTAATTATGACATCAACATCGGTGTGGCTTAGGCCAGTGCGTTGTAGAGCTAGATGCAACGGCATGATTATGTTTACGATAAAGCGCCGCGTAGTTGCCCACTATTCGGAAGGGCATGACCACGAACTCAAGTTTGCTTAAGAAAGCAGTGTCCTAATTAGTATGGCTCCGAGACATAGGCATAATAAACCAGCAGGATCATATGCAATACTAGCGCCAGACAGTGAGTGAGTTTTCAAACACATGAGACTGCTACCGGAAGGGCTTGATATCCTAGGATCAAACCAATTACCTCTAATCCAAACGCGTCACAGCACTCATATTGAGTAACTCGAAAAAAAAAGCGCCTTCAACCGTGAAATTCTAATCCAATGACACAATGATTTGCTGGTCCATTACACCATTGGCTTTGTCAACCAGCTGCCTAGTCAACGGCTGCCCTCCAGTACACCAATAACCTGAAGTTTTACTCAAACAAATAGATGATTCTTTATTGTACGGGATTCAACTTGAATATTGTAGAAACCGGATGAAATTAATACAAATTTTTCACGAATTTACAAATTTTCGATTGAACGACTTTTCTTCAAATTCCGGACAAATGTTTCATCATACATTTTTTGACGTCAAGCTCAATTTTGTTGAACTCCTGTATATTCTCAGCTGCTTTATCTGGTCTTTCTGAAGACCCTCTTCACAATCACCCAATAGCAATCGGCGGCATATTAATCATCAATTAAAGGACTCGAGGACAAAATATTGAAAAAATAATTAAATTATCAAGACCTGTGCCAACAAATATGGTGCAGCATTAAATTGGAATGGTCAATAAAAATAAAAGTCCTGAAGAATTAAATCCGCAGATAAACTAGTCAAATAAGCAACAGCTATTATATTGTGCACTTGCATCATGGCAGTATTTCCGCCAAATTGACATTTGAGCACTAACCATTGCCATATGTCTTTAACCTTGTTGATTTTCCATAAAAACAGTAAACTGAGCAATGGATAAATAAATATCCATTGCTCATTTTATTGTTTATGGAAAATCTAACAGAATTAAAGACATGTGCAAACGCTTGGTGCTCAAATTACATGACGGGGAAATACTCACATAATTTGCAATATATAATAGCTGTTGCTTGATCTGACGTTTACCGATGCAATTAGTATCCGAAATCTTTTCTCATCTTTTTGCTCATTCTAATTTTTAATGCTGATCAGGTAACGCTGTAATAATTTAGTGGCACTTTTTCTGCGGTCTTTCTGAATTACTCACTGCAGGTAAATATTTTAGCCATAGCAATCGATGGACCGAACACAGCGGACAATTTAGCGGATTGATGTCTTTTCAACGAAATCCGAACCCTTTCCGAGCTCAATTGAGAGTTATTTTAATACGCTTTATCATCCCCTGCGAGGGTAATCTTTGCTTCAGTTCTGCACTTTATTTGGCGATTTTCGGCTTCTTGTAGGTCTTCAGGTTGTTCCGTTTCTTGTTACGAAGAATCAGTCCGACGCGGTTTCCATTTTATTAGGTAAATCACGTAATGGCATTGTTTTTTTCACCAAATTAGAGCTACCACTTTCTGATCCAGTTGGAAGAGTTGGAAGATCCAGAGTTAGAAGAGACGCAGTTTCTGACTCTTCCTGGCAGTTCCAAAGAATAATGTTCCCTAAACTGGGTTATGTTAGATTTTACACTTGCGTGATGAATTCTATGGCGCTTTGCCAATTGTCGCATAGTTACAACCCTTTTCACGTATGCCATGAGTCCAAAACCTTAATTTTCAAGTCTTTTTCAATGCGCGACATTATGAAAACGAAGAATTTAAACCGTGCAAACAAGTAAAAAATAAGAGATGACAGTTAAACACACAACACGCTATGATTAACACATTGAAACCATCACATTATTTTCGATTCACTCCTAAAGCTCTAAATTTTCTAGGAATAAGTTCAATCGCAAATCATTTCACTTGAATCCAAACTAAACAAACAAAACAATACTTCCGATTCATCAAGCTCTCCACCAAAACAATTCCGAAGAATTCACTATCTCCCATTTATCCTGCAATCCGTTGTGGTCAATCGACTTCGAGAAGCTTTGCCAAGGATATCGCTTGCGCTAAACTAAATATACTGTTATCCTCACTCAGATAGAAGTTTCTTTCCTAATAATTCAATGTAGGAGTGAATCAAGCCAGCTGCCCCGGTATTGCTTAATAATCGACTACTGATTGAATCCCCGCTGCCAGGCTCATCGATTGAGCCGATTTGGCACACAAGCTTTCAATGCCTGCCGGGTGTTGCGCTCCGTAATCAATTCCCATAATTGGATCGGGTTGGCTTTGTGTTCCCAAAGAGGATGAAAATATTTGTTTATACAGTCTGCGAGCAAATGACAAACTTTTCCGTTCCATTCCATTCGGGGCTCCTGCCCCGTGTCAGATTAGTGTTGTTGGCTGGACAAGGCCGTCCTCGAGGCGGGTTTTCGTCTGAGAGGTCGAAACTGTGGTGGCTGGCGAAAGTTTTCGTTATAATTATGATGCTATCTTTGATGATGATGCACGATGCTACCGCTATGGCTGATTATCGCAGCATTGTTCTACACCGAGCCACCTGCAGGATGCCGGTTCGTGGCGTGAAGTGTAAGGACTGTATAGAAAATTAGCTATCCACATGCATTTCCGTTGTGTGCACGTATTTGTGATGGTGTTACTTTGTTCATCGCAGCGTGCGGTGCGTTTGATTGTCGTTTTTCATTTCTTTAGTTTTTTGCGAGGTTGAAATCTTGCGTTTCAAGATATCACGCATTGGAAATGAAATGAAAATTAAATGTTTCCAAACATGGCTAAGTGAAAATGGTGTAACAATGCGAAAATCATCGAAGCTCTAACGAAATCATCACGTGATTATGAAATCCGTTATATTCAAGTTTGAAGCTACTGTTAATTGGATGAATGGTTAGAAAGAGGCAACAAAGCCGGATCTTTCATCCCGAATCTAGATCACAGTGTGATAATTAGAAATAACAAATGAATGCCAGTACGTGATTTGGCCTCTAAATCTCGGGAACGGGCGTCAGAATGATCCAACGTATCAAGAAACGGCATATTGAACATTACTTAAGCGCTTACATGTGATGAAAAACTTACCCGGAAATTTATAATTGTGAAATTAAAAATTCGAAAATTCACTAAGAATTATTTTTATTTCATCCGGTGCATACAAAGTTGAAGTTCAATTTCTAACAATAAGGGATCAATCGTTTGTATGATGAAAAACATTTATTTTTTTCACTATGCGATTTGGAAAAAAAATCTTTGTATAACTAATTTCAGATACAGTCCTTGGCAAGGATTTCTTGCAAAACGGTGAGCTTATTTAAAATCCGGCTGGAAGGAAAGTACTACTGAATAATAAAAGCTGCAAGTGATGTAAGAGTTTTCAAAATCTATTCGAGAGAAACTTTTTTTTTTTGACTGGTTGAAGACCCCATTGATTAGAGATTTTCTTATGATAAACTTAACGCTAAAAAAAGAAAGAAAAACTTATCATTTTACGTGATAAAATTGTGATGTGATGTGATGTGATAGGAACCCACATCCAGTGCAAAACATGTCATGGCGTACAGAAAATTTAAAACCGGAAACCGGAGTATTTCAACTGATGATCTGTCAATACAATGAAAACAAAACTACTTTTCTCAAAGAAAAGGGAACTTAAGATTACAGTAAGATGAAAACTGAATTTGTTATCATATTTGAAAATTGTTAAGGGAAATCAAATTTTGATTTCAATTTCATGTTGATATCAAAATATGTTTTCGAATTGCTATCTTTATGATGTTGAACATTACTCGGGTTACTATCTTTTCAAAAACATAACGTGAGTAAGATTGGCTAAAACTTACGACGATGCATAAATGCAAAGCTAAATAAATAATATAAAATATTGTGAAGGGATGAGTGAAGGATCTTCTAAATAAAGGGCGAACACTAAATTATTGCGACACCGAAAATGTCATGCCAATTTTCTTATACTGTTTAGAATCAAACCAAAATTTTAGGGTAGTTTTATACATATATTTACTTCAAAAATCAAAAGAAAAGTTAATCGATGAAGCCTTGAGTGTAAAATTGAACGCATTTTCGCTTGATGCCCTCCATAAAAGTCTTTACAGTGTCATCCGGTACCAGTTTCTCAGTTTTTTTTTCCATTTTCTTAAAATGTCCTTCTCGTCTTTGACTGTCTTCTTGCTCTTCCGAAGTTCCCGCTTCATCATTGCCCAGTACTGCTCCACCGGGCGCAGCTCCGGACAGTTTGGCGGATTCATGTCCTATGGAACAAAATGGACAGAATTGGCCTCATACCACTCCAGGACACTTTTAGAATAGTGGCATGATGCCAAATCTGGCCAAAATAGCGGAGCTTCGTCGTGCTGCTGCAAGAACGGCAAAAGGCGCTTCTCGAGGCACTCAGATTTGTAGATCTCGCCATTTACTGTGCCTCTTTGTCACGAAAGGTTCACTCCTCAGTCCACAAGAGCAGATGGCCTGCCAAATGAGCTATTTGGAGGCGAACTTCGACATTTTCTTCTTCTTACTTTTGTCGTCCACATAGAACTTGCTCTTGCCGGTGAAAAACTCCAACCCCGGAATTAGCTTAAAATCGGCTTTTATATACGTTTCGTCGTCCATCACACAGCAGCCATATTTTATCAGCATCTTCTCGTAGAGCTTCCGTGCCCGAGTTTTAGCCATCGATTGTTGCCGCTCATCGCGGTTTGGGAAGTTCTGTACCTTGTATGTATGTAGTCCAGCTCTCTTCTTTGCATTCTGGAAGTAGCTCTGCGACATGCCGATCTTTTTAGCCAAATCACGGCTTGAGACGTTGGGATTTGCTTTAATCATCCGCTTCACCTTTCCCTCCAGCTCTTTTGCCGTGGTCCAACGTCAACCGCTCCTGGAACCGCTTCAACACTCTGAAGACGGTTGAATGGTGAATGTTCAACATTTTTCCCAACTGCCGGTGCGACAGGTCAGGAAATTCCAGGTGTTTGGAAAGAGTTTGTTCTCTCGACTCGCGTTGGTTCACCTCCATTTTCGTTGAATCGAAAAACACGACACGAGTTTGACAGCATGTAAACAATACACACCAATGAGAAAGTGTGCAAAATTTGGTTGATTTTTACCCAATGGTGAAAAAGTTATGCCCTGTTGATTGTGTCGCAATAATTTCGTGTTCGCCCTTTAATTCAAAGGTCTCGGTAACTTGCTTTACTGAATCTTGGCTTTCAACGAAGAACCGTAACGGTAGTATCACCATCCCAGGATTCACTGCTGTTCGCAACGATCGAACTTATCGTCGTAGAGGTGGAATTGTGATTTATTACAGGGCTCACCTGCCCTGTACCAAGATATTCAATACACAATTGTCATCCGAATCAGAGGACAAAACTGAGTGCCTGGCGCTGGAGTTGCGGTTAAACGGCGAAAAAATACTACTAATGGTAGTTTACAATCCCCTTGAGAATGATTGCACACGCTTCCTTACCGAAAAATTGACGGATTTCGGCGCACACTGCGAAAACGTTCTGCTTACCGGCGATTTCAACATCGATTTATCGAAGCCAGGTATAAAGCAGACGCAGTTCACATCCATGCTAGACAGCTTCGCCCTGTTCTCGATGGGTGAAGAACCCACGTTTTTTCAAAAAGACGGTTGCTCGCAGTTGGACTTGTTCATTACAAGTAGTGAAATTCGGAAGTCCATGCTGGAACGCAATCTGGCTTACAAAGATTGGATCAGGGCGCCGAGAGCATCAAGGGATCAAGCACGACGCCGATATAATGGCCTGAGGAACAGAACAAATGCGATGATTCTGCCAAAGCTCATTATTTGAATCGTTTTTGGACAGCCACATCCCGTCTACAGTTCTTTGGAAGCGGCTCAAATGTATCGGAGTGGGTATGGACAAATTGTCAACTATTTCATCCTGACGAAGTAAATCGCACTTTCCTATCTTGATACATTCAAGCATGCCAAGATTTTGCCGCTGCGAAAGAAACCGCATTTACGTGCGCTGTCGAACCTCAAACCAATTAGTATCGTGTGTGCACTGTCAAAGGCCTTCGAGAAACTTCTTGAGCAGCAGATGTCATCCTTCATCACTGAGAACAATCTATTAGCGGACTATCAAGCAGGGTTTTGCAAATGGCAAAGCATCCAAAACAGCAGCTGACCGGATGCAAACTGTGTTCTGTGAGGTCAACAATCCAAATGCGGCTTTTCGACCTCCGGTGTTCCTCAAGGTTCGGTGCTCGGGCCTCTGTTAGTCTGCTGTCACATCAACGATCTGCCGACCATTCTCAAGTACTGCTCAATACAACTGTACGCGGATGACGTTCAGCTGTATATCCGTGGCATTGGTCCCTGTACTCGCGAACTTATCACGATGGTGAATTAAGACCTCGAGAGAATCACAGTCAACCAATCAAAGAGTAAGGTAATGCTCGTGAGTGGAATCCGTAGACATGCTGTTCAAACGAGTCTGCTACCACCTATCACTATGGATAAGCAGATTATAGAGTGGGCAGAAAGTGCGGCGAATCTTGTTTTCTTATTTGAAGCGACCTTCAATGGGATGGACTGGTAAATCAGCAGTACGGAAAAATTTACGCAAGCCTTCGATCGCTCTACGGCTGAAATTGTTCAAAGCCCTGATCCAACCCCACTTCATGTTTGGCGAACTTCATGTAAGACCAAGTGCTAGCGCCATGGATAGGCTACGAGTCAAACTGAATTCATGTGTACGTTTTGTTTACGGATTGAACCGCTGCGCAAACGTTAGCCAACTGCAGAAAAATCTAATCGGATGTCCTGTGGAGAGCTTCTATGCGCATCGCTCGTGCTTGTTCCTGCGTAAGCTGATCAAATCCCGCTCCCCGCCAGCACTCTTTCAAAGGCTGCAGCCTTTCCAAGGTCGTCGTTGTCAGAGTTTGATAACTCCACCCAATAACTCGGCTACATATTCCAGCTCACTGTTCGTTCGCGGTGTGGTGAATTATAATACACTGCCTCCTGTGGTCATACGCTCAACATCAGAAGCAGTTTTTAAGAGGGGCTGCCTAGAGTTTTGGAACCGTCTTTAAAATTAGAAAATAATGTATGTATTTTAGAGTAGTTGATAAGTTTTTTTGATTGTATCTGTCTCAGCAAAATCGCAGGTAGCAAACAAAAAAGGTTCCCCTTAACGCTACTGGAAAATAAATAAACAAACAAAAAAAAATTAAATTTTTCTAAGAAAATGTCTTCAGCGATTTGCTTGAACTCAGTTAGATGGACACTACGGAAGGCTTGCTTTTAGAGTATTCAATTCAACAGATCTAAACAGACGAGTGTTGAAGACGCAGGGTTCGTTTAACTAAATTTTGACTAGCCACACAGATGGTATAAGTTGGGTGAAAATAACTTAAACTTTGGGTTTATTTTCTAACCGTGTGAGACTATCAATTTTCAACCACACAGAGACAAATTTGATAGTCAATTTTACCATTATTGGGGTTTAGGATGACTATTGAAGTATAGTGATTTTGAACCGACTTTGATCATGGTCAAAACTACTATTAAAAATAGTTGATCTAACATTTGCCATAATGTCGGAATAGCCATGAGCCTCTAAATAGAGTAACTTTTACTCAGTTTCGTATTTACATGTTTAATGTCAAAAACTGAGTTACTTAAAATCAGGAAACTGAGTAAATGCTCCTCTGATTGTAAAGCGCGGTACTTATAAAAATCGAGTAGTTATAATAAAACTGTCCAAAGCAAATAACGTGATTCAGTCCAAGATTCATTCGATCAAAAGTTTTCAAGAGGGGACGACTGTAATGTTGTAAAACAACGAAATTTAAGTCGAGGTGCCAAATTCAACCCATGCCATGGATATGATTTTTAAAGCCTTTAAATGTTTCGACATTGTTGTGCCAACTCATCATGCATTACAAATTTCGTTTATTGTGTTTTACACAAAACGATGAACCACAGTTAGACGTGCGGTGGTTGCATCCTCTAACGAATTTTTTAATTTTGCGTTGGGGCGCATCAGGTTTTGATGGAAATGAGTAGCTTTTACTCAGATTGTTTAATCTGCTAAAATAAGGTACGTAGAAATGTTAACTCTAATTGACAAGTGATCTAGTTAATCAAATATGAATAATCCTATAGTTACTCTAATTAGGGTTGTATCATTTTTTACAAAACTGAGTCATTTTCTACTCAATTTCGAGAGAATAAAAACAATTGTGACTGTATACTCTTATTTTGGCAGGTAACTTAGTTAATCAAAAATGAGTAACCCTTAACTCTAATTAGGGAAGTTCCATTTTTAACGAAATTGAGTCGTTTTCTTCTCAGTTTTGAGTATCTACAAACAAGGGCCAACACTCTATTTCTATTTAGAAACGAAATTTTTAACCCAAAATTGAGTACGATTGACACAAATCCGCAAAAGCATGGCTTTCTCAAAAGTGAGAAAAGATAGTTAGGAATAACACGTTGACTACTAGTGAACATCGATCGGATTCAAGCCGAGGTTCACTGTTTGTCATTTTACCACTACGAACTATCTTTAGCCACTTTTGAGTAGCCATACTTTTGACTGATTTGAGTCAACCGTACTCAAATTTGGGTTGTTCGGAAATAGAGTGTAGAGTCTTTTATAGACCATATACACAGAAACAAATTTGATTGTCAATTTTACCATTATTGGGGATTAGGTTGACTATTGCAGTATAGTGCTTTTGAACCGACTATGATCGTGGTCAAAACGACCATTAAAAATATTTGATCCAACATTTGCCATAATGTCGGAATAGTCCTTGCTACCATGATCATAGTCAAGAATACCATGAAGTGGTGAATTCGACCATTTTCATGGTTATTGTAACCATCATATGCGATAGTCATCTTGACCATGATTTAATTGTCGGTATAACGATAGAATTTTTTTCAGAGTATATAAAGGATCGGGAGATACACGCTCGTTTGGAGTTACTCAAAACTGAGTAGAAAACGACTCAGTTTCGTTAAAAGTGGAACTACCCTAATTAGAGTAATGAGAGGGTTACTCATTTTTGATTAACAAGGCCACCTGTCAAAATTAGAGTAAACATGACTGAGTCACGCTTTTCTGTAATATCTCAAAAGTAAGTAGAAAACGACTCAGTTGTGTTTAAAATGAAACTACTCAAATTAGAGTAACTTTCTCGTTACTCATTTTTGATTAACTAGGTCACTTATCAAAATTAGAGTAAACACTACTCAGGAGCTAATTTTAGCTGATTTAACAATCTAAGTGAAGTCTACTCCTTACCATTAAAACCCGATGCGCCCCGACGGAATGTTTTTATTCTATTATTTATTTATTTAGATTTTAATTCCATAATTTGGTTTCTATTATTGATTTTTTCGGATCGTCAGCACTTGAACAGCTTGACGGCGATCGTCCGACGGGAATTTTGTAGTAATGGTGGTACGGTGGAGATGTGGCTGCTAAATCCTTTAAAGTAGCGATACTTTAGTTCTGTTTACATGAAAATACATTTTCCTTACCTTTCAACTTCTGAAACCGTCTCTGAATCAATATCCGATGCATCGCATGAAGCTTGACCTGAACCACGTTTTTCGCTTTTGACATCTCTATTATAATAACTCTATTTTAATAAGTATAGCACTTTTACGATTAGAGCAGCATTTACTCAGTTTCCTCATTTCACGTTACTCAATTTTTGAAAATTAACATGGAAATACGAAACTGATTGAAAGTTACTATATTTAGAGTAGATCTGAACGAGCGTGTATCTCGCAAAACATTTGATAAGGGGATATCTTCGTTGATAGATTCTACTTTCTCTTTGGTTTATCACAAACAAGGAAATAAGTCGAGTCACAACAGCTGAGATCGAGGAAAAAAAATGTTTGCTTCCTGTTTGATCAATCAATTATATTTTAATATTTTCTTTGCAGCCGCGTCTTTCATAGAAGATTTGATGGAGAGTTGATAAAGATAATCAACCTTCGAAGATAGACCCTTTTCAAATGTCACGTGTTTATTCATCTGGTGAAATGAAAAAGTTGACAGTAGTAGGTTGATGTATGCAAACGCTGTATATCTATTTTTTCCAGTGTAGCGTATGCTTATCAGAATAGGCCCATCGAAACAGAAAAGCAAAAAACGGGTTTGTTTACTGTATACCGATATCAAATGCTACGGACACATAGCCTATTCTTATAGTTTCAAGATAATTTTTTGATTAACGAAGTAAGTATTATTTTGTACTTCTTGAGTGCTGCTGTGTGAATATGCGTGCTTAGCTTTTTCTCACATCACAAATTAAGTTTCATTCCATTTTGAGATGACTACATAATCGTATAACCTTTACTGGTTTGGTTTTTGATAACAAAATACACTGAAAAAAAAACCAATGGGACATGAAAAAAAATTTGTTTGAAAAACTTTGTCTCCTTAAAAGCGCCATATTGTGATGTATGACCGGTTGGTAGGGAATATAAATACCTATCTTGAGAGAAAATTCCATCGAAATCAAAAACTGCCTTCTTTTTTAATCGACTTTCAGTGTAGGGCTCATCTTGGTTTTTCCAATTTTTTTCCCAAAACTTGACTTATTTTGTGATAATCACTCACACAACACTTTTTTGTAGGCGCAGTCATTTTTTTATTAAACACATTTGAAAAAAATCAATTAAAAAGTTAATCCCTTTTCAAAAGAAAGTCTAGAAAAGAAATGAAGTAACTATTTATGCAAAATGGCTTATCAAGTCATGGTCTACACACCCAGAAAATTTCGTTGTAATCTGAGAAGTTGCTACCAACGTTTGTTCGAGTTGGCGCAAAAACCGCCAATACAGGGAAAAAACGCCAATGTAACCGTTCGGAGAATTCTCACGAGGTTTTAGAAACAAGATGGCTTAAGCGCCACTCCTGCAGATAGAATTGGAACAAATACAATTGCCTGTATTTCAGTTATTTATTATTGAATTCAAGATCTTTTTTTATACAAATGTAGCGTTTTCTTCATACTTTTAGGAAAAAATACGGATAAAATTATTCGTCACGGTTTCGAAGGAATGTGACTGAAAACGGATTTTAGGAGGAGTCAATTCTATCGGAACTGCCCAAAACGAAAAAGAAATTTAACTCAGTACTTCAAATAATAACATAATCAAATACATTAATTTCCCGGTTATTCGCAACTCGTTCGGGTTGGACAGAACATTCGGTTACGGGAAATATTCACTGGGAAACAACCATGGCCATGTAAAAAAGTTTCCACATACCTGCGCAGGTTTTTGGTGAGTTCTCGATGACAGGCTGATGCCGGTGGGGGTACTGGCGACTTAGATGGCGACGACAACGATGTGGGTAACGACGAATCCCGATGATGATGGCAGGGTCGAAACTTGACCGTTGTCTCTACTGAAATGGCGTGCAGCGATGGCAGACGAGCTCGGGGAGTATGGCCGAATTACAGATGCGGAGGGAGTGGAGGTTGGACGGAAAGCTTCCGATTCGATATTCGTCGAGAGCGTCCGGAACTGACCGTCTCCTTCAATATAGAAGCCCGCTTTCCCAAGCGACCCGGCTTCGCGAACCTTTCCGATATGACCGAGTGGGGTTAAGGGAGACTCCTATATTTCGGATAAGGTCCGATTTAGTGTCCGACACTTGGCTACGGATCACTAAACCGCGCTCTCGGTAACCTTTTCACAGGGGTTGTAACTATTTGTGGAATTACGACGGATTATTGACGACCGTCGGGTGAAATTTCGCATAGTAGTCTTGCAAACTTCACTCCCCTTCGTTTAACTACCTCGAAAGGTGGGCCTTAGCGGACTTCCGAGCTCAACTTGTGCGATCCGTGTTCCACGGACAAAAATTCGTGATGATCGTTGACACAGAAACTCCAATACGTGGATCTTAAATTCCAGCCCGTACACAAAAAGCGCCTGAGCGCTGGAATGTCCAACGCGAATGATACGTTTTAGTTTCATGTAAAACGTTAATATGGCTTGAATAAATAATTACCTGTTTTGGTGCGATCGGAGACTACGTATACTTAAATTAACTAAAAAAGAATTAGAAATTCGTTGTAAGCACTTCACTGAAAAAATCACTCTTCCTATTGAGTACCTTTGGTACGTATCTCTTACAAACAACGTTTCACATATTTAGAAAAAAAAAACTTCCGAAACTACGCAATAACTTCTGTTCTCCAGCCGGTATTGTTGCGAAATGATCGAGCTTAAACCCTCTTACTACTAAAAAATATTGTTCAAACAATTATCTTTTATGCTAAATGAAAGCGCCAGCAAACAATCCGCATGGCGAATAAAGATTCCTTTTGGCTTTTCTCCTTGTTTCGTCAAGATGGTTATTTCATGGTTTGGAGCCATTGTGGCATTTCTTATTTTTATAGCATTCAACTTAGCCGAGGCACAAACCAGTCGACATGCAAATAAATTTGTAGCGAGTCTAACCTAACCTATTTTGTCAATATTTTCATTTGGTATACGATTCAAATCTTATCAAACCTAATTTTACCTAACTCATGATAGTTCTAAATAATTCAAGTGAATGAACCTGAACCAAAGAATATTATACAACGCCCAACGTTACATCACTCCACCGAGTTTTATGAAAATTTGATCAGTGAGATGATCAAATCTTCATAACTCTTAATTATTCTGAAAAAAAAACTACAATAACTCTCTAACCTGAAAGTAGATTAAATCTCGACAGATTCTTTCCCGACGTAAACAACACTTAACTGCAGCTTCCATTTATGGTAAACCTAAACAGTTCCCTGTTCATAACTCAAATCAGTTGCTTGCATTATCAAACCAAGTTTAACCCTATCGTAATTCCAACTGCTAAAATAGTAGACAAAGTCTACCGACGGAACAGAGCTAAAAACGTATCTAACGTAACTAAGCCTTAACGTAACTGATTGCATCATCAAACGTATTTTGACACCGGCACAACCAATTTATACCTAACCAAGGATCCGCAAATTTCATCAGAAACCAAACTGATTCTCCATATGATTCTCCTAAACGTAAACTGAAAACGAAATTTTACGATCAAAACGTAATGAAATTTGCCCGGAACACTCTGTGTTCCTCTACCTTACTTGCATTCAAAGGAAACTGACAGCCAGGGATGCCATATTTACAGACATGTCTGTAAATTTGCAGACTTTTCATTTTTGTTGCAGACTTTTTTAACGATGCAGACATTTAGCAGACATTTCATTTATGTTGCAGACTTACAGGCATTCAAAATATTTTTTAAATTTCAAATAAAGGAATTCTCTGAAGTTCGGATTTAAAACGTACGAGGATCTGAACAGTATAGTAGATACGGTAAGAAGCTTTGTGGAAATATTTTAAAATATCGTAGGTATCATTTAAAGTAGAAATCCCAAAAGAAACGAAAGCGGTGGGCCACTTGGAGACACAATGGGCCCGGGGATAAGTATCGTATAGGCCCTACTTATGGTAGTGTTCAATCCCACGCGTGTTCAAACCCATGCGAAAAATGACTATCAAGGCGTTTGTAATATTGGTCATTGGGCCATTAAGTCACAACGTGAATCAAGGTTTACAAAAATACAAATCATATTTGAGAAATTTAGGGACTTTTCGAAAAAAAAACTTCTCCTATGGTCAGGTAGATACTTCTAAAAAGTATTGGGAGCAAGCATTCTTCATGAAAGAAGAACCTTCAAAAATTCATTACCGAAGTTCAAGATCATACTTACCAGAATTTCAAGACAGAACTTCCCCGAGAATCAAGAGAGGACTTATCAGAGCTTTAAAAAGAAGTGTAGGGGAGAGGACTTCTCTGAAGTTTGGAATTTTTCAGAGGTTTTGGAGTTCTTGCCAGAAATTCAAGATTCCGAAGTAACTATTAAGCACTAAAACCTGGCATGATATCAGCATTATATCTGCATATAAAGCAGCACCTAAATGTTACAAAGCTCTATAGTCAGATATAATGCTCATATAATGCTCAAAAAGGCGAAATAAAGTGCTAATATAATGCAGAAATGACAGCTCGTAAATAGCATTAGTAATGCTATATTAATACATCTATAAATAACTGTCAGTTTTGATAGCCCGTTTTTGGCACTGCTTATGCTACTATTCTGGTTTATTTGTAGTACTATTTCATCTTTTAGTTCTTCTTATTGATGGTCTTAGGAAAAAATGTATGTAACAATGAGCTTTAAACAAATATGCGATTGACCTCACAACAGAAGACCTGTATGTTAGAAAGAAATCATATTGCCGTTTGCACCGAAAATGATACTGTAATTTCAAAGCCATGCTTCGCGTCACTTTGATGGTTTGTTTAATTTGGTTCACATTTTCGGCGCATCATTCTTTAGATCATAAAGAAGTGTATGCCGTAGATATGAACAAGATTTGGTTACGCTGTAACCACAGCTTAATTGTCGGCGCAAAGGGCAATTTTTATTTAGCTTGTGAATTGTTGTTTCGCATGCTCCAGTTTCGAAGGAAGAAAGACAAACTTTCATCTTCGCTGAACAGATTCATCAGCGAATGAATCATCAGTCGAAGAGATGTTCCACTCTTCCCTAGAGAGTTCGTGTGAGCTATAAGCGGTTCGAGAATTGTTAGAGCTTCTTCGGATTCTACGAATAAACTTAAAGGCGTAGAACTATCTGGTGGAGATGTAGCTGTTTTATTGAACCAGATCATGACTATAATCAGGTGTGTCCAGTTAAGAAGTATTGTACTTTCGATACAATTTCACTTTTCGTTTATAGTTTACACTTTTTAAAGTATATTTTCCACTTAGTCTCGCCATACTGGTTCTTGTTGTTGTGTCCAAATGACTTTTCAAAGCTTGTGTAAAAAAATTCTAAGCATTAAATGACAGCCTTAAATTAGCACTAAATGCAGTTTTAAAGCATGTATGCATGAATTTGTAAAACATATAACATGTATGAACATGATAAATGCTTTTATGCATTATAACAACTTTATATGCGGATATAATGCTGGCCATAATGCTTACTTTTGATTAGAACTTGAATGCATTAGAACTTTGCTAATATGAAGCTTGCATGCATACAAAATGCTAATTTAAAACTTTTAAGCAACATTAATGCTGTTATAGTGCTAATTTCGGGCTATAGCAAATGCTTATGGTTACTTGGGTTGAACTTCCCAGTAGCTCAGAAAAAAAAATTTCCCCAAATTACAGACGGGAGCTCACCAGGAATGGCACTACCTATAATTTCTCAGAAAATCAGGAAAAAAAAATGCTCCGGACGATGCGTCATAAAAGTTGAGGAAAGAACTTCTCTCAAGTTCAGAAAGTAACATCCCAGAAGTTACGGAAGAAACTTCTCGAAAGGTTAGTTGGAACTTCCCAAAAGTGCTGGGCAGTTTTTTTTTAAGCTCAGAAGAGAACATTCTGCATTTCAGAATAAGGATTTCTCAAAATTCTTTAAAGAGAAAAAAAATGAAGCTTTCCAGGAGCATAGGGGGTACTTCCTTCTAATTTGAGCACGATTTTTCCAATAGTTACGGAACAAACTTCCCCAAAGTTCTGAGGAAAACTTCCCAAAAGTTCAGAAGTGGACTTCTAAGAAGTCCAGGAAGAAACTTCAAGAACAAATTTAAGGGAATTTTCCAAAAAAAAAAATGGAGACGGCTTTCCCAAAGTTTCAATAAAATTTGCCTCGCAGTTCCGGATGGGACCCATCAGAAGTTTGGAAATAATAAGCTCAAGAAAAAACTTCCCCGAATTTCAAGAAGAAACCTACCAGGGTCAAAAATCAAAAATCAGTAAAGAACTCCTCAGAAGATCTCAAGAGGACTATTCACAAGCTGAGAAGAGACCAAAAGTTTAGTTGGAACTACCCAGAAGTGCTAGAGAGCTTCTCTAAAGTTCCGAATCGGACATTCCAGCATTTAAGAATGAGAACTTCTCGAAGTTAACGAAATCCCAGAAGTTATGGTAGATAATTTTGATTAAATCAGGAAGAAACTTCCCAGAAGTATAGGGGGAACTTTCAAGTAGTTCAAGCAGGAATTTCTCAGAAATTCAGGAACAAACTTCCCTGAAGTTCAGGAGGATACTCCCCTGAAGTTCAGAAGCGATGATTTCGGTAGTTCAGAAAGAAACTTCTAACAACTGAAGAAGATTTTCCAAGAAATTCTGGAGAGTACTTTCTCAAAGTTTTGCAGAAACTTTCCTCCTTACCAAATATTTCTGGAAGGTAAGGTTGGGTACTTAAATGTGCATTTCGAAGAAAATAAGGAGTGACTGCAAAGAAGTTCATGAGGAATTTCGCCTGAAGTTCAGGAGGAAACCTCCCTGAATTTTAGAAAAGAGCCTTGCAGAAGATCAGAAGAAAATTTCCCTGTAATTTAAGAGATGACCACTGACTGACCAAAGAAGCAGTCTGTGCAAAAATAATTCATATGACCATAATGATATTGATAATCATGAATGATGATGATTGAAATATGGTACACATCATCTGCCCAACCATTCGCATAATACTATGAGGACACACACTCATGCAGGAATTACAATTCCTTACTTTCCATCTCACTTCGTTTGGAAGATTTGATCAGTAAGAAAATTTCCCTTAAGTTCAGCTAAGAAGCATAACAAAATTCAAGAAGTTTATCAATATATTCACAAAGTTTTCGAGAATGCTTCCAAAGTTCAAAGAATCTATATATCTATATAAAATGAACCGAATCTATATGTATAAAAATAAACTCGAATACTATTTAACCGATCAGCGTGAACATTTATGGAGGAGTTTTTAGGGCGGGGAAGGTTCTTATGATAGTAAGAGACCCATACAAATAAAATTCAATTGTATAAATTGAAAATGACAGCCCTTCGACTTAATCTACAAAATAAAAATCTATTGTAGTGTCATTGTAATTTTCTTTACGAATGAAATAAAAATAAAAAAATTGAACTCAACTTTATAATTTATGTAACGGAAGATTGACTCTGTTATTAATTGTTATTCAAAGTAACTAGAAATCAGAAGCAGTCGAGTTATTAGTACGAGACACTGAAGAAGTCTGCACATTGTAGACAAAATACGCGTATCTGTCGAAGATAAGCAAAGGTAGTTGGAATTAAATGGAAAATACTAATTTTTCTTCTGATTTCAAGTTACAGGTATTCCACTAAACAGCTCAAACTCTCTAGGGTTATTTAATGGTTATTGTTAAATAAAAAAAAATCTGTTAAATTTATCAAATGAAAACTAAATTGTGATTTTAAAATACAAAACTGGAAAAAACGTTACAGGGAAAAAAAAACTACAGAAAATTGTGTCATCTATGCAAATGTTTCAAGCTTCAGTGTCACTTTAAAAATATGAAACAATAGTGTAAGGTTGCATGCAATCCAAGAAATAGATGCAGACGTGTTTACATAATCACACATATAGCGGAAATGACATAACTCGCTCTTGTATTACGTCTTTTCGTTGAAAGAAGTCTAATTTTCTAAAAAAAAATTACAGATTTTTATACACATTCCCAGACATTTCAAATTTTTATCACAGACATTTGAAAAAAATATCTGGCATCCCTGCTGACAGCATAAACTTGCATCCAACTTGTCTGACATCTATCCGTAAAACATCGCACTGTCCTTATCTGACATACGAAACATCGCACTGTCAACTGACCAGCGGCGGAACGGAAAGAAAACGAAAAAAACTACTATTCAGTTTCAGTGAAATATTCAACTCGTGTGGTTGGTGTTTAACGTGGCGCGAGTGAAATATGTAGAAATCCGAAAACGGAAAAAAAGTGTTTCGAGCTGTGAACGGGGGGAGTATTTAATATTTCACCCCATTTAAAGTTTTAGTTGCTTTGTGTGATTTTTTTTAGGGTTCCGGCATCTACACGCCTAAAAATCCACACATATATATTGGCAAAAGTATATGTAAAATTCCACATAAAATTGATATGTTTACACATAAATAAAACCCCCTGAGATACACATATAATGTTTATGAGTCAAATGAAAAGTATGTGTGGCCACACATAGTGGTTATTTGTACACATAGGAAGTATATGTAGTTACAAATAGATACCATTTGTTGATCAAATTGCAAAAAATCATATGTGGGACACATAGATATTATCATTGCTTTTTTATCAGTGTACCATGCCTATTCCGGACTGTATAACGTCACTCCCCATGAGAATGAAAAAAAAACACGTGGAGCGACAACCTGTCTAACTAAGTGGACAGTTTGCCTAGAAAAATAAACTCAACGGTATGGAGTGATCGGAACTTTCTCCTCGCGACTTTAATTATGTGATGACATCAATATGATCGGTAAGTACATCGACTAACCTAGAACTAATCTAGATATTAAGTAGATTTGCAACCATTGTAAGGCTAGGTCAAACATGTAAACTAACATTATACGGTAGTTCTTTTCGCTAACTTCCATCATTTTGATGTGTTTTTTCTGTTCTGTGAATCATTCGTACATATTCCTGTATGGTTTATGTCATAGCTCGTTTACAAAAAGCGCCTGAGCGCTGTTTTGATACGTTTAACGTATCTCGAGAAGATATCGCTTTGACGATCTCACAGACCGGAGACTCCGTATACTTAAATTAACTTACGTGGTACGTATCTCTTAGAAACAACGTTTCACTTATTTAGAAAAAAAAAACTTCCGAAACTACGCGATAACTTCTGTTCTCCAGCCGGTATCGTTGCGAAAATGCTGATGTGCGATGTTTTCAATACATTTTCATGTAAGAAAAAATCAAGGAGAATATTCAGCATAGTATTCATGATAAGGGTATTCAATGAGAGCTCGAA
Organism: Aedes japonicus; assembly: GCA_034211315.2. Lineage (NCBI taxonomy): Eukaryota > Metazoa > Arthropoda > Insecta > Diptera > Culicidae > Aedes > Aedes japonicus. Next base: position 22,527 of record JASCZW010004782.1, read on the forward strand.
ACGGATTGCTATCATTCGAAAGTAATGCTTGGTGTTCATTAAGGCCGAGTCACACAGACGAGTGATCATCGACCCAAACTTGAGCAATTTCGAGTCGCTCGATGCAGATCGGAGAAAATAGGCCAAGCTTGTTATACCAGCTCAAAGTAGCTCGGGTTTTTGATACTTCAATCAAGAGTGAACACAGTGAATAAAACGAAGATTGTTTCTCAAGACAGTCTTGTACATATGTGTCGATGAGAATGAAAAACAATTAAACTTTCACAAAAAGTTTTCAAGTAAAAGTTTGATGAGGAAGAAACATGGCGTAGCTCGGAGTAACTTGACAGCCATTTGTTGACAAAAAAAAAGTACGAGCGAGTAAACGCAACCTTGAGCAAGTGCGTAATAGGAAAAATATAATCTAATGTAGAAAAATATAAAGACAAACCGGTAGTTGAAAATTTGAATCGGCACTTCTGAGCTACTTTGATCGCACAAAAAATGTAACGATGATCTACAGATCTTCTTTTTCTTCCATTGTTTTTGAGAGGGACTTTAACACTTCGGGTCATTCGTACCAGATGGTCTCCAGATAGATTTTGGGTTTGGTCCAGATCAGGGATAAGGTGCGACTCAAATCTCTTTGAGTGCAGCACGCGCTGCTACGAGACAGCACATTAAATGTTGAAGAGACGTGAAAGTGCAGTATGTACTCTCGTGTACCCTTTTTGTGCCGTGCACTCAAAGCCGCACATCTCATTTCGAATTTGCTCTCGTCTCTTTGGGCGTTAACGATTGCACTCTCCCTTGTCGTCTCTGTGCAAACACAAGTGAGAAAAACAGACACGGCGGCAGGCCCGACTAGCCTGTGAATAAGGATTTCAATAAAAAAAAAAATCCCTCTATGAACCCATACATTGTCTTTTTGTCACTAGCATCAAACATTTTCATTTTGCTACCTTTTACCAAAGCATGAGTCAAAGCACAGAGTAAAGCTTTGAGTAGAGCACTGTGCATTACTCTTTGTCTCTGAAAGAGTAGTGCATGTGTGGCTATCTGTCTCTCGTGCTGCTACGAAATCTCTCGCACATTCGTTTTGTGCGCTCTTCTGAAACAGGAGACGCACACTTGAAATTTTGTGAAGCACTTACCTATTTTGCACTACTCTGTGTTTGACAATCCCTGGTTCAGTTCCGTCCATTGAACAATGTCATCACTGCAGTTTCCGGCTTGATCTCCACTGTCCGTTTCTCCACTGTTTTCAACTTTTTCCTCATACTTTTCTGCTTCACATTTATTTGCAATTCTATCACATTTCTCCGTATTTTCCTCCCCAATCACAACTTCCAATGAATTTTCTTCGCGATTTTCGGCTTCAAAAGCATTCGAACGAAAAATAATCACTTATTTTTGATAGTTTCACCAAATATTCGTCGGACTTCCGGCTTTTCTCTTCATGGAGCTTCCTTTTCTGTGAGCCACTTGGATATTTCCGAACAAATTTATGTGAATCACACATTTTGTTGCTGTTAAAATCAAATCTGAACTGCGCGTCAAAACAAATGTCAAAACAAGAACAACACTGCAAAAAATGTACGCTGGATTTAGTTTTGTTTTTCCTGTTGATTTTTTGAATGTTTACCTTTTTTGTTCTTGTTTACGAACGCTAATTGAGCAATGTATAAATTTAAATTAATGTTAACCAACAAAAATAAGGAATTTTATGGGGGGGCCTAGAATGTGGGGTCCCGGGGCCATGCACCCGGCCCAGGATGTATGGGATGTTTGCCAGTCAAATTTTGTCAAAAAATTCAAATCTCTAATGAAATCTTTCGCCAGCCAAATCGGACACCAAAAGCGTTGCCTTAGAGCAGTGGTGCTCAGGTAGATGCTTGCAGCGGGCCAAAATGAAATTTTGCGCCAATGCCACGGGCCGCAATGAGTTATTTTTAATGGCCTAAAATAATTAATTAAAAACAGCTTATTTTGAGGACACGTTACTAGTAGATGTACCTGAAATGTAAAGCAATGCTCTTTCTTCCAAAATAAAATAAAATACAAACTACAAAATGTAGATTTATATCACTTTAAATTTATTTAAAAATTAATAAAAAAATTTTTCGCATTTTAATACATAATTCACTTACACTTTTCTTGAGCAAGCTTATCGAGATCAGCCTTCATGCTAGAGGTCGAAATTCGCAATGAATTGTCCAAATGTTCATCACTTATCTTATTTCTTGCTTTTGACTTTACTTGCTTCATCACAGAAAACAGTTGTTCACAAATGTATGTGGATCCAAACAAAGAAGCTACGAAAAGAGCATGATTTCGCAGCTCTGGGAAGCGCTCTTCCGGAACAAATCTGGCATAGAACTCCAACAAATCATGTCGATCAAATTTTTCTCGCAGTTCCGTGTCGCACTGTAACTCAATTAGTTCCATTTGGATATTATCTGGGGCTTGTTCAGCATCAACACTGAATGGAGCAGAAAAAAGTTTTAGAATTTTGTCATGCGTTTTGAAATCTCCAAATCTACGAGAAAAATCATTTGTCTTTGTTTGGATTGCGTCAACGTATTTTTTAGTCAACGTCACATTGCATTTTCCGAGAGTAGGGAAATGGGCAAAATTTAGAATTTTCATCTGTTTCTCCCACAACACGAGTTTGTTTTCAAATGTACTGATTTGATTAAACATGCTGTGCACCAATTTGCCTTTACCCTGGAGACTTAAATTCAAATCGTTCAGGTGCGTTGTAATGTCAGTCAGGAAAGCCAGATCTGTCACCCACTCCGCATTATCGAAAAACTTCACGTATTTACCTTTGCTCTCCATGAATTCGACGATTTCTTTCCGAAGATCAAATACGCGTCGCAGCACCTTTCCCCTGCTCAGCCAACGTACCTCAGTATAATATGGTACGTCACCATATTCTGCATCCGTGTCTACTAGAAGAGCCTGAAATTCTCGATTCTCGCATTGAACGTGCGATCGGATGAAATTAACTATTTTGATGACATCCTTCATGACATCTTTGAATCCCACGCTTTTGGCGCAGAGGTTCTCCTGGTGCACGATGCAATGGTACTGGGAGAATTGCTCTGACACTTCTGGTAATTTTCGAAGATGGGCAATTGCACCTTCATGTTTTCCTATGAATAAACATTTTTTTTTTCAGTAATAAAATGATTAAGCACAGAGAACAGACAAACAAGCTCAAACATAATTCATAAATAAATAAATAAATTTAAACATACATAAATGTATGAAGAAAAATACCTAAAATTTAACACCATCCTTGGTACTAAATTTTCCAAGGCCGTGAATATGATAAAGCTGAATATTTTGCATCAATTTATATGCAACCCTTCAAGTAAGAAGTAAATAAACTTACGGCCTGATGCCAGCGCCAAATACATCAAATGTCCATAATAAATGTGATAATGCCAGTACTGTCAAAAGGCGACGTTCAAAATAGCACAACATTTTAGGCAAGAATTTTAAGGAGCTTGCACGTCTTTACACTGCGGTATAAGCTTGAATAATTTAAATAAGATGGACAACAAAATACATACCACACATAGCGGGAGCTCCATCGGTAACAACTCCGGACATTTTCTTCAGCGGTAGATCAAACTTTTCTAGAACAGCGCACAGAGCATTAAAGATATCAATGCCCTTCGTCGTTCCTTTCATGGGGAAAAGGCTTGCCAATTCCTCAGTCACCTCAAATTTCTTAGATATGCCGCGGATAAAAACTGCCAATTGAGCTGTGTCAGATATATCCGTGCTCTCATCCAGCGCCACTGAATAAAATTCAAAGCTGGAAACTTTTTCCTTCAAACTCAACACAAGATTTTCAGCAATGTCTTCAACCCGCCTGGTGATGGTCGCCCGTGACAAACTCACTTGCACAAAGATGCGGCTTTTTTCGGGACAAATCATTTGAACCACAGCTTCCATACATTCCTTAACAAACTCGCCATCAGAAAATGGCTTCGAATGGGAAGCGAGTTTTTCTGCGATAATGAAACTTGCCTTTGTGCACTCGTTTTCTTGCTTTCTTCTCACAAAAAAGTTTTGCTGGCTACTCAAATTTCCCCTGAACTCAGCACATTTTTCAGCCCGCGCCACACCGACATATTTATCCATTTTTGACGCATGTTTCGACTCATAGTGACGCTTCACATTAAATTCCTTCATAACTGCAACAGCTTCGTTGCAAATCATACACACCGGTTTTTGGTTAATGCACATAAAGAAAAACATTTCAGACCGCTTCTCCTGGAAAACACGTCCTTTATCAGCCACTTTCCGTTTTTTGCTAGTGCTGGCTTCCATTTTCACTGAATAATTGCTCGAAACTTCTCAGAACTACGCACGCGACTACAGAACGGAACCAATTGACAACAGACACTGAATGGTGAAAGTGAATGAACCTGTGGTTGCGGGAGCGAAAATATGACTGCATTCTCTCTTTCTTTCTATCCCGCCTTTTTGGTTATTCATCATCTGTGTCACAAGCACGGTAAAAAATTTTCACATAAAACTATGAGAATCACAATTATTGCACAGTAAGAAATGCAACTCAAATCGAACAGCAAATAGCTACATATTCAATGAAGTTCTCATATTTCTCAAATGCTATCGCGGGCCGCATTTGCCGCCTCGGCGGGCCGCAGGATGAGCACCACTGCCTTAGAGTATCCCCAGAAAAGCCAACACATAACATCAAGGTCACTGCTGCTGCTGCCCCAATTTGATGCTCAATTAAGCCGGTAGGTACGTGCCATGGCTGTCAGTCCAGCTTGAACTTTCATCTGCCCCCGTTATCGCTTGTCGTCTGGCGTCGCAGAAAGATTTCAATTTAGAAGCTCCTGGTCAGGCATTTGTATCGTACCTGCCCTGGATAAAATAGGGCGCTCAGGACAGCACTTCGTTGACTTGTTGGAAAAAGCCCTTTTTAGCCAGCGGACGCTGGCAACCCGATTCGCTTGCAATTGCAAGATAGATGAACAAGTGAAACTTTCATCTGAGCGTGCGTTTTATGAATCGACATTTTCTCGTTCGATTCTCGGAGAATTCCAAAACGGGAAAAAAAGACAGTCACTGCATCGGAATGACAGAATGACGAAGCGCTTGCCCGCCTTCTCACCAACCCAGAAAGTTCAAGCGATAGGGGGAAAAAATAATTGCCAAATGAAAAATGATCTCCCACAGCCATCCCCGGCAATTTCGTTACCACTCACACATACACTCACACTCACACACACATCATGAACTCACATCGCACTGTGTTCGACACGTGAGCTATGGACTCTGTTCTGGGACACCCAGAGTCCGCTTCCGTTTCTTCCGCTTGGGTGACATTTTCTGCTGTTGAATCGAAATTGGTCACCCGGGAGGAGCAATCCAGGAATGACGAGGATGAGACGAGGGACGAAATTATTCCATTTCAAATTGGATTAGTATGCTCACAAAGCTTCCAGCCAATTTCCATCAAAGTCGCAGTTCGCAGTTTGGTCCGTGTTTATTGCTATTTCCACAACTGCGTGGATCTGGTAGGGATTTTCAGCAAGGTCGATTGGGGATATTGATTGACACTCTCAACATATTATTTGTCAAAGTCAACCAAAATAATCAAAGTGGTTAGTCAAAACAACAACGAATCAAACTTTATCGTCGAAACGGAGCAGCTGGCCCTCAAGCCAATGACTCCGAAAAGTTTCTTGAATAATTGAAATCGAACCAGAACAAGCATTTAATGAGAAAACAGAGATATCTTGTCGAAAGGATGAAGGGACATGAGACGTGCCTGGGACCAGCACGTACCGAAATCGAAGTGTGCCTTTATTTGTTATGACAGACAGGTACGAATTGTTGTTGTGGTTTGCATGTTTATGTTAACTGTGGGCTACTGCGTTATTCAGAAAATATACATCAAAAACATGCAACCACAGAGAGTAAATTGCATTCAGTTCGATAGCGTCGGCAATAAGCCACAAAGTGTGCTGACCGTACCGTAAGGTGGGGTGAATTTGATCACGGCACAAATGTTATTACCAATTTTAAAGTGCAAACGTGCTACCGAGCAATCAATTACCAACAGAGTTTGTGGTGAAGATTTAAATGCTATTCCAGAGTAGTTTGATCCAATTTCAAAATATTTAAATTTATCACACATTAAGCATTCTTATTCTCGCAAGCGGAGAAGCCAAACGACAGTCCTATGAACTGAAATTAATTCAAATCGTCAACCGACCATTACGGATCCATCCAGTTAAATTGTTTGATGGCTGTTTTCCCTCTCGCAGACAGCGAAGCACATTTCGTCTCGGAAAGAAAATTCATTATTCAGTAGCTAGCGGGCAAATAATACGACTTAATTTGCATTTTCTATAAGAGCGCTTGTTTTGGCCACAGCAAGTGACCTCGCGGATGGAAGCTTATTTTGTTGTATGGTCGTTTTTCAGCAAGCTTTATGTTTATGATTGCTTCTACTGTAAGTAAGTGGAGCCAATTCGCAGGCGAAATTAAATCGGTTGTGTTTGTAGAATGGAATTTAATTTGACATCTTTACAGAGAAAAAGGGACATGATTTAAAGATTTATTTCAATGAAAACTACCACCACAAGAGATTGGCGTGAAGAGTACTGAGAACAGAAGAAGAACTATCGATTGTATGGAAAAAAAATTGGCAACGCTTATGATGCGCTTACACATACACGCGTAAGCCTATTGGTCTGATTCTACCTGCATTCGACGCGTTCATCTGTCAAGCTCTCTCTCTCTCTCTCTCTCTCTCTCTCTCTCTCTCTCTCTCTCTCTCTCTCTCTCGATCCTGCAATCGATTGGTCGTTGGCATTCGGCTAGTAATTTTTATTTATAGTGAAATTGTTTATATTTTTTTAAGGCTTACACAGCAAGTTTGACAGTTGTCACAAATAACGTCGGTATGTCCAATTGAAATCAACTTGGATCTAATCAGTTTTCTAACCTGCTAGCAAGATTTGGCTCTTCCGCTGCCGTCGCCGTTCCGTTTCCGTTATCACTGTGTTCGAGCCTTTATATTTTCTTAGGTAAACAAGGTTATGTCAGGTTGCATGGCTATGTATACTTTTTTCTTATTCAAAACTCCGATTGTACTGAAATTAAAAATGGTTAGGGTATTAAAAATGGAATCTTGTCCAAGAATTTTGTTTCCATGTAATTTTGGAGGGGTGATGTTGACGGATTTTTGACGCGAAAAATCAGCGGAAAATCCAGTAAAATACATTCCGATGTATGAGGCTACCTTGAATTGAGAAATACACTAAACAGTGTGACAAAGGTGTGACTAAAACACAACTATCTATCTATGCTTAAGTAATGTATAAAATATGGTAGGACAAAGGTAACCTTCAAACTTTCATATATGCTTCATGTTTAACGAATCGGATAATTTGCTGAATGGTATTGCATAATTTCGTAAAACATAACAGGAAACGAAATGTGCCGTCCAGACTAGGGAACGTCCATTAATTACGTCACGCAAAAATTGACTTTTTGTACCCCCCTCTCCCCCCCTTGTCACGTTCTTTGTATGGACCTTCAATTTTTTTGTATGGATCGTCACGTTTTCCTAAACCCCCCCTCCCCCCTTACTGCGTGACATAATTAATGGACATTCCCCTACGAGCTATATCACTTGATAAAGAGAGGCTTGATATCAATGTCCGTACATCTAGTTTTCACTACAAATAATACATCTGACGTCTCATTTAAAGAATCGCTATATCAAGTGACAGAGCTCGTAGTCTGAACGGGGTCTAAAACAAACAGACAACTCAATAGCATTCTGTCAAGCGTGACAAAGTTAAAAAAAACCATCTATAACGATTAGTGTAAACTAACACTGATTGGACTTACATTTTTGCATAAAAAAGTCAAGAATGTATAAATAAGGGGTGTTTATTATATTTAATGTATATCGTAACTAATATCACCAAGAGACAAAGTGGACAATATATTTGCCGATTAAAACCATCGCCAGGAAATCATTTTTATTATTTGTACGTGGCAAATCCCGAATCAAATAGCTAATTACTGAATTAATCGGTAGATCAGTGCACAAATGAATACTCTTTTATACGTGATTGTAGTAAGGTTGTAAAAATATAATAAAGTACAGTATATGTCACTGCGTCGACATTTTTTATAATTGATTTAATTATTGATCTTTAAGCTCCTTTAAAAAAATTTAAGAGATTTGGATTTTTTTAATATTTATTTTTGAGGTTTTGATACTATTAGATTCTTAACTTTTTAGATCTCAAAATACTAGATTTTTTTCCGATTTTTAGATAGAGTAAATGACGGCTTCAGTGGGTTTTCTTCTAATATTGTCAGGGGGTTTTCTGAAACCAATTGCGCTCGTATTTTGCCAGAAGATTCACAAAGCGTAAAAATAAAAATGTGGTGGTGGATTCAGATTCTTAAATTTTTAATTTTTTAGAATTTTAGAATATTCGATATTTAGATTTTCAGATATATAAATTTTAAGCTTTTAAGATTTTCAGATTCATAGATTTTTTAATTTTAAAATATTTAGATATTTACCTTTAAAGATTTTTAGAATTTTAGAACTTAGGATTTTTAGATTTTCGGATTTCTAGTATCTTAGATTTTTAGATTTTTGAATTTCTAAATTTCATGATTTTAAGATTTATAGATTTTTAGATTTTTAGATTTTAAGATTTTGAGATTTTTAGATTTTTAGATTTTTAGATTTTTAGATTTTTAGATTTTTAGATTTTAAGATTTTTAGATTTTTAGATTTTAAGATTTTTAGATATTTAGATTTTTAGATTTTTAAATTTTTAGGTATTTAGACTTTTAGATTTTTAGATTTTTAGATTTTTAGATTTTTAGATTTTTAGATTTTTAGAGTTTAGATTTTTAGATTTTTAGATTTTAAGATTTTCAGATTTTAAGATTTTTAGATTTTAATAGATTTTAATAGATTTTCAGATTTCTAGATTTTTAGATTTTTGGATTTTGAGAATTTTTAGATATTTTTAATTTTAGATTTTAGATTGTTAGATTTTTAGATCTTTTAGATTTTTAGATTTTTAGATTTTTAGATTTTTTAGATTTTTAGATTTTAGATTTTTAGATTTTTAGAATTTTTAGATTCTAGATTTCTAGATTTTTGGTAGATTTTTAGATTTTTTAGATCTTAGATTTTAGATTTTTAGATTTTTAGATTTTTAGATTTTTAGATTTTTAGATTTTTAGATTCTTAGATTCTTAGATTTTTAGATTATTAGATTATTAGATTTTTAGAATTTCAGATTCTTAGATTTTTAGATATCTAAATATTTAGATTTTTAAATTTTTTGAATTTTAGAATTTCTGATTTTTAGATTTTTAGATTCAATTTAGATTGAAATCTAAAATTTCAAAAATCTTAAAATCTAAAAATCTTAATATCTAAATATCTAAAAACTAAAAATAGAAAAATGTAAAAATATAAAAATAAATAAAAAAGAAATCTAAATATCTCAAAACTCTAAAATCTATACATCTGAAAATCTTTATATCAAAAAAAATTTAAATAAGAAAATCAAAATATCTAAACATCTAAAAATCTAAAAATCTTAAAATCTTGAGCTTTAAAAATCAAAAAATCTTAAAATCTTAATATCTAAAAATTTACACATCTATATATTTAAAAATCTAAAAATTAAAAATCTTAAAATCGTAAAACCTAAATGACTAAAAATCTATAAAACTAAAAACCTATCTAAAAATCTTAAAATCTTAAAATCAAAGTATCTAAAAATCTAAAAATTTGCACATTAAAATATGTAAGAACCTAAAAACTAAAAATCTATCTTAAAATCTAAAAATCTAAAAATCTCAATATCTTAAATCTTAAAATTTTAAAAATCTAAAAATGTAAAAATCTAAAAATATAAAAGTCCAAAAATCTAAAACTCTAAATATCTAAGAATCTAAAAATCTAAAAATCTAAAAATCTAAAATTCTGAAAATCTAAAAATCTAAAAATCTAAAAATCTTAAAATCTAAAAATCTAAAAATCTAAAAATTAAAAATCTATCTTAAAACCTTAAAATCATAAAACCTAAATGACTAAAAATCAATAAAACTAAAAACCTATCTAGAGATCTTAAAATCTTAAAATCAAAATATTTAAAAATCTAAAAATTTACACATCTAAATATCTAAAAACCTAAAAACTAAAAATCTATCTTAAAATCTAAAAATCTTAATATCTTAATATCTTAAAATTTTAAAAATCTAAAAATCTAAAAATCTAAAAATATAAAAGTCTAGAAATCTAAAACTCTAAAAATTTAAAAATCTAAAAATCTAAAAATCTAAAAATCTAAAATTCTTAAAGTCTAAAAATCTAAAAATCTAAAAACCTAAAAATCTAAAAATCTAGAAATCTAAAAATCTAAAAATCTTAAAAACTAAATATCTTAAAAACTAAAAATTTTAAAATCTAAAAATCTGAAAATCTTAAAATCTGAAAATCTTAAAATCTTAAAATCTAAAAATCGCCAAATCTTTCTCTATCTAAATATCTGATTTAAAAAATTGAAAAAAAATTGATTAAAAAATGTGAAAACCTCAAAAAATCCTTAAAACACATATATATATATATAAATCTTAATTGCTTAAAAAATCACGTAGTAATGAGCTTAAAATTAAGAACAGTGAATTAACCGAACTATCAATATGTTCACAACATTACTATAATCACGCTTAAAAAATAATCCACTGTGCCCAGATTTACCGGTTTATTCAGAGTTTAGCCACGAGGGGTGAGACAGCTCTACTCTGCGTTGCTTTGATGCACCGAGTAACTCGCGAGTAATTCAATACAGCTTAAAATTGAATCAATATTTCTTATCAGTTGCCAGGGTCTCAAAAATTTAACTTCCAATTTGTTTTGAAAAAAATAGTGGACATTCCGAAAATCACAATAGAAGATGGAACAGCGAGCCCTACTCCATGACTATGAGGATTCTATTAACATATTTAATATGCCATATGTGATACGGATGGCTCAACTGAAGTCAAATGACAGTTTTGTATAGTAAAATGGATATATGGTAAACGTCGATTCTAAGAAACTTGATGATTTAGTCGGAATCGAACGAGCTGAGCTCGTTTGTCTCTTCTCCTGCTATGCTGTAATATCAAAAAGCAGGTCAAACTTAAACCGGTGGGTTTATTCAAAGTATGACTTAATTTGAGCCATGGAAATAACTTATCGAAAGGGGTTTGTAGAGTTGGTAGAGAGAGAAAAGAAAACAATGCTCGCTTGCTGAGCAACGTGAGTTAGTCGAGGTATCTCAAAAGCCACTCTGAAAATGCTTGTGTTAAGGCGCTGTCTTGCTCCTTAGTTAGCCAAGTTATTTGATTTGAGATTTGTCACACACAAATAAAAACAATGTTTTCCCAACGATGGATATTCTTAGAAAAATTCATCAATTTCATTATAAATAAAGTTTATTTGCCGAACTTTAACGACTTATCGATTGCAGAATCGTTCTCCACATCTCGATCCCTGTCTTTCTGCAAATTAAGAACAGCCTTCTGGTTTTGCTAAGATTAGACATACATTGCAAAACACTTTATCAGGAAGCAGATGATGAGTAAAACCATTTCTGACATATTTTACTGCACCAATTTTTTTTAAACACATCGCTTGTTCGATTACCATTATTTGTGGTATAAATATGTACACTCGCGATGAAATTTGCTCGACATTTAAGGCGACATTTTATTATTATTAATTTCAAACTCACTCGCGAAATTGCTGAGATTCGAAACCCTGCAGTTGCTAGAACAAAACGCCAAAGCTGATCACGCTCACCCTCTGGATGGCGCATCGCATCGAGATGTCATAATTTGTTATACAAGCATATTTCTAAAGGTCTAATGAACATTACTGAAGGGATGCATACACGGTGAAAACTTTCATCGGCGCGCTCCAAGTTGCCCGGCGGCGCGGGCAAAAAAAATGCAGTGGCGCGCCGGTACAAAATAGTAGCGGCGGCGGCGCCATAAAATCATCGGCGGCTTTTCCATGACGGTGCGCAAAATTCTCCGGCGATTTTCATCTTGTTTCGATGAAATCACAATAACCACTGAACCGATTATGAAATTTTGCACATGTATACATTTCACTTCAAACTCACGGACAAAAATGTTACATACGGATAAAATTGGTGCATTTTTTTCGACTACAGGCCTTACACTAATTGGTGCAGCTTGTTCAAACTATGACGGGAGCAGACTGACAGTTGCCTGTTGACAGTCACCCTTTCAGTAAAAATCTGGCACCCTTCGGCCAAAACCTGTACGATATAAATAAAAAACACCTCATCTGTCAAAAAAAAGCTGCAACGACTTCAGGATCTGGGTCTTAAATCCGCAAAACTTCAAGCATCTATAGATCCACTACAACTTATTTGTTGTCCATCAAATCAACCATTCTACCCCTCTGTGCTGCACTGAAATCCCTTCTGACTGGATTAAAGATTAATTAGCAATTCAAATTGGCAACTATATTCCCTTTTTTGCACAACTCAACTCGAAGCGAGTGAGTGCCTCATAAAATAAAAACGTTTAATAAATCAAGTTTACCGTGCTTAAGCTCTTCGCGCGAAAGCAAAACAGTATTTAATTTCAGGCGAAACTTTGCCGGAATGAATACACAGGCATCCTCCGAGTAGATCAGAGTTCTACATTTCCGTCCATGCCGCCGAACTCTTCAGCGGATTCCTGTTAAGCCCGCGACGGCGACGGCGGTAAAAGGCAGTGCTAATTTCCCATGCGGAAAAGTTCTTGGAAGTACAGGCAAGAAAAGGAAACTCTTTCCGTATGGGGACGGTTTTCAATCTCCTCGTTGAGAGTTTTCAGCGAACGCTGACTGTGCGCTGAAGGACGGCTCCCCTCGGAGGGACGGGTTTTAGCATAGATGAAACGGATGAATGGAGTTTCGCTTGGATATATTGTGAAAATTAAATAAATTCTTCCTCCCCTAGCGTTCGCACTCTTCACAGGCATTTGGCAGGCAAAGTTTTATATGATGAAGTGGTGCTACGCCCCACTCCAGAACTGGATGTGGAGTGTATCAAAAAGGCATTTTTCGGTCCCCACAAGGGACTTGGCACGCGCCGGAATGCTCAGCACAGTCACACACGTTCTCATGCACGTGACGTGTGAATGTGCGCTCATATGGGATACAACGTCGGAAATGTGGACAGAATAGACAAGCTGGAAGCTCCCCATCACGGGTGATTCGCATGGCTTCTAATTAAGATAAACTGCTTTCTCATTAAACCACAATACGGTCTATTTCGTTTCGATTAACTCTCGTCGACATCGACCGGACGAGCTCGATAATGCTCGTAAATTACAGCAAAGCTTCATTGATCTCCAAACTTCGTGTGAACTAGCGGCATTCTCCCCATAGCCGTTGACAAATACACGAATGCACTAATCCGCACCTAATTACCGAAACCGAAACCAATTATCCTGTTCATCGGATTTCGCCAACGCTTCCGGAATGCACTCGCCTCGAGGGCTATCGGCGAGGCTCGATTGGAACGAATTTTGTTTATCGGGACATTAAATCGCCCCTGGAGATTGATTCTAGATAGCACTTGGCTTCGCTCCCTGAGTTGATTACGGTATCTGACCTAATTCTGCCCTTATCGTCACCATTAAACTGGCAATCTCTCAACAACCGGCAGGGTCGGTAGGGAGGCATGCTGGAGAAGAAAATATTGAGGTTAGAATGTGATAGATTCGATAATAAATCTTCGTTAGGTACATTACCTAGTAGGTTATTTGCCGCCTCGGAGAATGCAGGCGTAGAAGTCTGTACGAAGCGTCTTATCGTTTGCTTTAATCGGCACATTTTCAGCAAATTATAGACTGGCTCTTTCCATCTAATAGGTTGATGAGCCTTCGTACTTGCCCGTACGAGCACTAGTGTATTTGAGGAAGGTGCATTCTTAGGAGTAGCTTAAAGCGAAATTTTCAGTTCAAATGTTTTCTAGTGCATGCGAGAAGTTAACGCTTGCGAAGTTGAAAGCTTTGAACTAAAGGTAGTACGGAATCAAATAGCACCAATTTTAAATGGCTGTAACTTTTTACTCGTTGGGTATTATCTATTTAAATTTTGGGTGGAATTTGTTCAATGTGTATTTGTTTACGTTGTGGAAGTTTTACTAGCAGATATGCAATCGTTGCGGATTCGGAAGAACAGCAGCGGCGCAAAGAAATTCTGCGCACGTAGGGTAAGGGGGTGTAATGTTAGCCCAGCTCCTTCATTCGGCCTATGTACCAAATGTGTTATTAATTTACAGTGACCGGCAAAAATAATGATCCACCTTTGATCAATGTTTTATTGTTGAGAAAAAAAACCCGTATTTTTGAAAAAGATGGGTATTCCAATACATGATTCTGAAAAATAAACATAGACGAACCATATCAGTACAAAAATAACGATCACTTTTATTCCTTGCATAAAATAAAAAACAAAATTATTGGAGTTTAGTAAAATACGAATGACATAAAAAAAGATCCACTCACATCCATCACGTATGAATAAAAATTGGATTTGGATTGGATTTGGATTGGTTTGGATTGATTTGGATTGGATTTTGGATTGGATTTGGATTGGATTTGGATTGGATTTGGATTGGATTTGGATTAGATTTGGATTGATTTGGATTGGATTTGGATTGATTGGATTGGATTTGATTGGATTTGGATTGGTTGGATTGGATTTGGATTGGATTTGGATTGGATTTGGATTGGTTTGGATTGGATCTGGATTGGATTGTGGATTGGTTTGGATTGGATTTGGATTGGATTTGGATTGGATTTGGATTGGTTGGATTGAATTTGGATTGGATTTGGATTGGATCTGGATTGGATTTGGTTTGGATTTAGATTGGTTTGGATTGGATTTGGATTGGATTTGGATTGGATTTGGATTGATTTGGATTGGATTTGGATTGGATTTGACGATTGGATTTGGATTGGATTGGATTGGATTTGGATTGGCTTGGATTGGATTTGGATTGGATTTGGATTGATTTGGATTGGATTTGGATTGGATTTGGATTGACTTGGATTGATTTGGATTGGATTGGATTTGGATTGGATTTGGATTGGTTGGATTGGATTTGATTGGATTTGGATTGGATTTGGTTGGATTTGGATTGGATTGGATTGGATTGGATTGATTGGATTGGATTTGGATTGGTTTGGATTGATTTGGATTGGTTGGATTGGATTTGGATTGATTTGATTGGATTTGGATTGGTTTGGATTGGTTTGGATTGGATTTGGATTGATTTGGATTGGTTGGATTGGATTGGATTGGATTGGATTTGGATTGGATTGGATTGGATTTGGATTGGTTGGATTGGATTTGGATTGGATTTGGATTGGATTGTTTTTATTCTAGGAAAATGGAGACAGAAAATGTAGAGTTCATTACAATACATGGCTCAGTGCTGCCAATGGTCGCGGTGCGAATAACAGCCGAGACAGAGTCTTATAACCCAGTTCTGGATCATGAGGCCCAGAACTGGAGCTGGAGGTCATGCTTTCAAGACCTGGGTTGGAGAACTACGAGTACTATGATTGCGGGTTGGAGAACCACCGGTACAAAGCAGAAAACATACTGCAAGCCATATGTATGTGCATGCACGTAAGGAAGGTTCATTAATTATGTCACGCAGTAAGGGGAAGGGGGGTTTGAGAAAACGTGACGATCCATACAAAAAAGTGTATAGGTCCCTACAAAAAACGTGACAAGGGTGCGTGGGGGTGTTGTAAAAAGGCATTTTTTGCGTCACGTAATTAATGAACGTTCCCTAACGTACGTGTTGAACCTGCAGTACTCGCCGCATTGCAGGCCACTGTGGCTGTTTCTACAAACCTATATGTTTAAAATACCAGCGTCGATCGTGGAGCTGCCGAAGAGCACACGTGATTTGCTGAAGGCTATCGATTGTTAATTTCTATAATATACTTAAATTGAAAGCAGAAACCAAACTGTCCGTTTTTCTAAAATTGGAATCCATAAATGACAGGTGCCAATAATCATGAATAGTAGTGCATGTTTTCATGAATTTAATTTATGGTTACTAATCAGATGCTTCATGATTTCATGAATCAAGTTGCCACTTTCATCATCATAAAATCAAAAACATAACGCACATAGTGGCGTTACGTTGGATCATAGTAAGCTGATTCATGATTTCAGTGACTTTTATTCATGGTGTATATCCATAACATGAAAAAGGCGTTTTTCATGATATCATGAACCATTTTGCTAGGTGCGAGCACCGGATTTTTCCCGTGCAGTATGTCCCATAAAAAGGTGCGAAAATCCATACCTCAGTTTCAAATAGGATTTTTTCATAGAAAATGCTAAATAAATCACTATTCTATTTAGGGAATCGTTTATTAAGCCTTTCGTGATTACATTATTCAGTATGTCCACAATTTATGTCGATCACCTTCTAGAAACGGGGACGGATTGGAGAGCATACCTTCTCAATGTATGAGTCAGTCATCGAGTTCCATGCCTTGGTAATGGAAGCTTCAGGGCGCCAACACTTGGATCAGAACGTTCACAGGTCTTAGCCTGAACATATGCCCATATTGAGTAATCCAAAGGCTTCAAGTCCGGGCTGCTAGGATGCCAAATGTCTTTTGGCCACAATTCCATATTTTCCTTCAGCCACGCTTGAGTCCTTTTTGAGGTATGGCACGGTTTCCTATTGGAAAATGACGTGTTGGTGTGCTCCAAAATTGGCTTTCATCCATGGCAGAACGTGGCGTTCCAAATGTTCATGTAAAACTCGGTATTAACTTTTAATCCAGCTTTGATAAATACTGGAGGTATTTTCAAGTCATTGGACGTATCTGCCCCCAAAAACCATGACTCCGGCCGGATGTTTGGTTGTAAACTTGAATTTCACGTTCTCTGGAACATCCTCAATCTTCTTCGGTGAAATAAACCTGTCTGTACGTGTGTTAGATACGGAATCGATGGTGAACATTTTCTCATCGGAGAATACGATGATGGTATGGCTTCTTTTTTAATGCTGACACCAAACGTTTCGAGTGCTCCAGCCGTAGTTGTTTGATTCGGCCTGTTACAAGGTAGTGCTTTACTCTTGCCTTGGAGGAACATTTCAAGTCATCTTTGACCAACCGTTGCATGGTAGTTATTGCAATATCGTCTTCCTTAGCCAATATCTGGATCGATCTGATAGGATTTCGCCTCATATTGTCTCTCACTGATCTGATGACCTTTGGTGTGCGAGCGGACCGTGGACGGCCACTTCCCGGCTTCCGTGGACGTGGTCCATCAAAGAGTGAACGCTGAATACGAGAAACGGTAGCCTGGTGGCATCCCACAATCGTTGCAATTTGTTTTACGGGCTTTTTGGGCGAGCAGCAAACTAGTCACAACCTTCTTTGCGTACATTTTACTCAACTTTGTTACCCGCGAACCACTGCTTTGTTTACATCGTCTCATAGTTTACAGTCGGATAATTACACATAGCCATTAAAGCAGTAAAAATATTTTTTAAAGCTACCCGAAAATAAGTAAAATCTGTGTCCACACTAATCCGGACACCTTCAAATCATTGTATCTTTTGAAATATTGCACGTAGGAATGAAAAATTTCACTGCGGTATAGCTGAGAGTCTATGATGAAAAAGACTATGATTGATGTTAACATTTCATGATTAGTATTCAAGATGGCAACGAAAGAAAAACAAGTGCGCGAGCGAATTTTGTACGGGCGTACGGCAAATCCTGACTTGTCAATTTGTCTAAATCCACTGTTCTCGATTTCCTCAAATCATTTACGGAACGTTTGACGGTGGAGAGGAAAGTGACAAAAACATTGGACGCTGATCCTGTCATGGTTTGAAAGGTGAAAAGGATATTAACGAAAAACCCAAATCTCTCCATCCGAATGGTGGCTCGTAAAATAGGGATGTCGCCTGGTTTTGTCCAAAAATCAAAACAACGTTTGGGACTTAAGTCGTATGAAGCAAAAACAGTTCCAAAACGCAACGACAAACAGAATTTGGCAGCAAAATGTTTTGAGGTGTCCGGATTATTGCGGATACAGACCTTATCGAAATTCGCATTCGCATTCGCATTTATTATGGGACATACTGTAGGATGCCAATGTAAACTAACAAGGTGTGGAAGTTGGTGAAACGTCCACTGAACTCCAAGTGGGTATTTCATGTGAATGAACGCTGTCAAGCTCAATGCAAGAATGTCGTCAAGAATGTTCCTTCAGAAACCTGGGATGGACTACCAGGAGATATAAGCTCTGTCTGCTGGCTGTTGGAGTACAATGGTGCTGTTATTTTCATCAAATGGACTTCAAGACGGTTGGCTACGTGAGGAAATATACATTTTAGAATCTCCCGATAGTGTACAGGATAAAATTTTCATGGGTACCTTTACTCGCACCGACCAGAACTACCCATGCAGCATCAATCATAGTAACCCATGAGTTAACACACACAATTTGACAGCTCTATCAGTCGAACTCTAACCGTGATGGCAAAAACAATGAAGCAACTCCGTTCAGAAGTGTGCGCGTTCAAAGAACGGCACCCCGCCGCGTCGAAAACGGACATCGTGCGGCACTTTGTGGACGCTGGATACGTCCGTTCTGGCATCTACAACATCTTGACACTATTCGACAACAATCAGAGCATCGTAAGAAAGCCCGGTTCCGGACGGCTGACGACCCTGAGCGACAAGAAGCTCCAAAGGATGCTGAAGAGGCAGACCGAGGGAAAAGTGGCTAGATCGCTGCGTTCGCTTGGTCGGGAGGTCGGAAAGTTGAAAAGTACCTGGCGAACATGAACATACATATCAGGAAGCGGAAGTCGCGTCCACTGGTTTCGGAGCTGCAGGCAATGACGCAGCGGCAGCGACTGAATAAGATGGTCAACTCGATTTTCCCGGCGAATCCCGACGTGGCGGTGGTAATGGACGAAGAGACCTATCTCAACGCTGGCTGGCAACGACTGGCAGGGCACTTTGTATTTTATTTCCCCAAGAAGGAAGTGAGCTCCGAGGTAAAGTTCATTTCACACATCAAGTTTCCCAAGAAGGTGCTGTTGTGGCTGACAATCAGCGAGACGGGGATGTCAATGCCGCTCTTCTTTCGCTCTGAACTGGCCGTGAACGGGAAAATTCATAGTACGAAATACCTGCCGGAAGTTGCGTCGTTCATCAAGAAAAACCATAAGGGCGAAGACGCGGTATTCTGGCCGGATCTGGCGTCGGCCCACTACTCGCAGCGATCGTTGGAGGAAATGGATCGGCTGAATATCGATGTGGTACTCAAGTCGGTGAACACGCTCAACGTCCCTCAGCTGCGTTCCATCGAGAATTTCTAGGCCAACCTTAAGCGTAAGATCTACTCCAACATTTTTGTCGCGAAAACTGAGGAGGAATTGATATATATATTTTTTCTTTATTAAAGTGGCTTTCAGCCACCTGGGCTGGTTCACCAAAGAGGAATTGATTATAAAAACGAAGAAAGGACTCAAAAACATGCCTACACGCATGTTTTCGTCCGCCATGGCGAATGTTTCGGTTTATTGCCGGAAGGCCGCTCGAAAGGCAAGTAAGCTTAAATAATTACCTTCCTTGGGAAATTTATCACAACCAATAATCTCTCTCAGCTTTTTTTTATCACCATCCGATAAAAGTCAATTTTTTTTTAACGCAAACTTAACGTTGCAGAACCATTCCTTGAGCTTTTGGGAAGTCTCATATACGTCATGATGTCGAAACCTACGGATATTGCTACCCGAGTGGCTTGTTGGGTCGATTCCAAAAGCAACCTGGTCGGCAACCTTGAATCACATTCAAGCAAATAATGGGTGTATTCGATAAAAATGGCACACACATATATACTCATCAAAATTAAACTGATTATCGGATTTTCTTGAAATATTCAGGGAATGAAGAACTACTAATGAGTTTTGATTTACAATATTTGTTTTATTCAATTTCGTCTCCCATCCCGAATGCCCGCACCTTCCTTTTCACTCCACCCATCAAATTTTGTACAACCGATTTTCCCAGTGTTTTTGTTGTTTTTACCCAAATTTTCTTCAATTCTAGCTCTGTTTTTATAGTTTTGGGAAGTTTGCGAAGTTCCGTTTTCATAATTGCCCAGAATTTTTCAATTGGACGAAGTTCCGGTGAATTTGGTGGGTTCATATCCTTTGGCACAAAATTGACTCCGTTGGCTCGGTACCACTCCAATACGTTTCGAGCGTAGTGGCAGGATGCTAGATCAGGCCAAAACAGAGTTGATCCTTTGTGCTTCTTAATGAATGGCAAGAGACGCTTCTTAAGGCACTCTTCCGTGTAAATCGCACCGTTTATTGTTCCGGAAGTGATGAAGGGAGCACTTATTTCACCACATCCGCAAATCGCCTGCCAGATTAGAAACTTCTTTGCAAATTTCGATAGTTTCTGCTTTCGAACATCCTCCGGAACATCGAACTTCGACTTGGCAACGAAATATTCTTGCCCAGGAAGTTGACGGAAGTCGGCCTTGACGTTTGTTTCGTCATCCATCATGATGCAACCGGATTTGGTGAGCAGCTTCGTGTAAAGTTTCCGGGCGCGGGTTTTCGCAGTGATGTTTTGTTTTTCATTCCGGTTTGGGGCTTTTTGCACTTTGTAAACATGTAACCCAGCACGCTTCATGGTTTTCTGCACAAAACCGACTGACACCTTAGACTTTTAGCGACATCTCGAGATTGACATGTTTGGACGTCCTTGGTTCTTGGACACTTCACACGTTCCTTGGAACTTTTACGACCACTCCTTCCTTCCTTTGGAACTCAAGCCTTTTAGCTTGATCAACCAGTTGGGACGCCCCTGGATTTTGATTGTGAGTGCACACAAATTTTCTCACGGACAATTTCTTGTTTCGACGACATGACTGGAACTACTGAATTTATAACTGTGAAACTTGGCAGATATAAATAATACACTATGTATAAGATCTACTCAAACTTCTAGGTTTTTTACTCATACGATTCAAAAGTTACAGAAGATTTTCTGTGTGCCATTTTTATCGAATACACCCTTTAAATGATAAAGTTTGAGTGTTTGTCCGCTTTGTCGCGAGTGAATCGATAATAATTTGCAGTTTTGAAGTTCGTTATAGAGTCGCCTCATAGCGGGGATTTGATATTGGCAGTGTGGAGTGAAAAAAAAAAGAAGAAGACAAGTGCATGTAGAAAACGGCCATTTGCTTGTCAGAAGCAGCAAACGAAGACAATGCGCATGCGTAAAAGGCTGCCACATAATTTCAGAAGCGTTCACCACGTAGTTGTGTAGGTTGCATATCTATCGGGCGGTTTGTCAACGTCAATTTTTGCGCTTAGTTCGTTACGAGTGCAAGAAGCTAATTACGAATCAACGTCGAAAATGTTCATGTTTACGAATGAACAAGCGAGTGCAATTGAGGAAGCGGCCATGGGTGAGATGTATCTGACTATAACTCTTTAACTCTATTTCTATAACTATAACTATAACTATATAACAATAAACTTATTTTTTAAATAATACCAAATACGTGCCTGGTTTGGAAATTGAACATTTCCAAATCTGGAAGTGTGTTGCAGTGCCCTTATCCAAATGATATCGGTAATGTTTACATGCGGGGCTTATTGTATGTGAAAGTAACTTCGGAATGGGCGTGACTCTCCGGACATTCTGAAATGGGTTGCTGGATCAGCAGTAGAGCTATCACTTTCCAGCTCTCGGATTACAGCTTCTTCCAATGATCACTTGAGGGGTTGTTGTAAACAGATTTCTTCCATAATACCATTGCCGGCCAATGAGTGTTAGATTGTACACACACACAAACACACACACTTAGATTTTTTTTACTGTGTTCAGTGTTTTTTTTTTGCCGGACTTTCAACAGGTGAACGTTCGGTAGTCCGATATAAGTTACGTCGCGTTAAAAATATTCTCGTCTCTCCTGTTCCGTTTAATTTAGGTTTCGTTTGCACGTCACGAGTTATACACGAATTCACTAAACTTGATTTTAACTTTATTATTTTTCTTTCTTCATTTATCTCTGAATGCTTGCCATTCTTAAACTAATAGTTTTATTTCTTGACATTTTTATATTCCAGTACTGTGAACCACGCACACTTGTACCTGACCCCAATAGCATTCATATTTTCTGTTGGTTTAAATCGGAATCAAAATTATAAAAAATTATACTGTACATTTCCGGTCAACCGGATGTCTGGAGAATAAACCAGAAACAACATCTAAAATCTTATGGTTATCAAAATGATATCCCTAGCTAAATTCAGCGTTCCGTTTACCAAAACGAACCATGCTGCTAACCCTACCCCATATATCCAACATCCCAGTGAGTTCTCGTGGAAGTGCAGAGCTGTTCTCGGCTTCCATCAAAGCGAGTATCACGTCAACATACTCCTACCCTATCCTTATTTGACCTGCATGGATGTGGCCGGCGCTGGTATTGCTTTTTCAAATTCTAGATCGCCAGTTTTTACACATTGAGGATGACTGTTAGTCCCAAGCATCATCTGTTGGATCTCTGTGTAATAACAGCCGATCTGGGAATAACAGAGTAGCAACCGCAAGCAGTCAATCATGTTCATTCTCATGCTCATGCTAAACATCTCTTATGTGATTCCGATCAACTGACACTTGATGATGGAGATTAATCGGCTGTATTATTAATTTTTCATGCTTAAATTGTTTGCCGAAAACATTAAAATTTCATGGTCAACCTTTTCTATCATTTGTGTTTGATAAAACAGCTGTCCATTTCTTTAAAACTTCTTCTTTTAGTATTTCAAGCTTATTGCTTTCACAATTAGCTTATTGTTGATCTCAACTTAGTGTTCTAAATGCACTGCCACAGTTATTAATTAAGGGCTTTCGATGCTAGGTACCATTTTTGCATTAGTTTGATTGTGTGGCAAATACAATCATACCCTATGCTCAGGGAGTCGAGAAATTTTCTTTAACGAAAAACTCTTAGACCCGACCGGGAATCGAACGCAGCCACCTCTTGCAAGGCGTTGTTTTGTAGCCGCGCTTTTACCGATTGAGCTAACGGAGGACCCCTATTTCTTTACAAAGGATGCTTAAAACATTGAAAAAGACGATTCTCGGTTCGGTTGTATTCATAATCCAAAATTACACACATCTTCTCTCAGACATGAAAACACTTTCGATTACTGAATTAAAGTACATAGCTTAATTCATCTCTTATGGATGCGTTGTTTCACCGGGAGGTGTTCCGTCATATCGCAAATACCTCCAGAGTATCATCCTAGAACAGGCAAAAACATTTCCACGAAACACGAGCAATCCAATCATTTGCCTAATTACCACCTCGAGCCACTCGCTGCACAGAAGTGTGTAGGAATGAATATCAGCAACAAACAAGCTTTACAGCTAACAACCAAGCTGTCTTTGCAGCATTCCATCTGCTTCCCCTGCCGGTGGTGTACTAATTTGAGCAATTAAATACTTTCATCGGCTAGCCAGCTCGAGCGTCGTCCTTCCTCGAGATGAAGGAAAGACATCGTCATCCTGTGCCATCTTATCGAGCTCTAACGAAGGAGAAAAACGCACACTTAAGAGGATAATTTAAATTAAAATTCAAACATTCTTAAGAATCGCTTCTCCGGTGCAACGGATACCGACGGACGCTCCTCCCGAAATGGGAGATTAATCAACTTTCGTGAATGGATATGATTCTCGCGGAACAAAATTAGTTCCATCTGATTCCGAAATATCAGGACAAAATCTAATATCCGACTTTCATAAAGATTGAATAATCCACCCCTTCGGTCACGGCGTGTGACAGACTCCCAGGCGGAGTTATTCCCTTCGGCTCGGGGTGGGTCTTCAGCAGCAGAAGCACCATGAATACCCCGAAAAGCGGACAGGAATAATTTAATTCCGTTATACTGGAGATGGAAAATAATTTAATTGTAGACGGATAAGGCTCGGAGTGTCGTTTGTTGCCACTTTTCCGAACGGATAAGAAGTTGCAATTTCACCAGCGGAGCTGGCGGAAGAATTTGTAGTACGATCTTGTAACGGTCAAATTATATGCTTGTTTCAAAGAATTAAATTCGCAGCTGAAAATCGAGTGGGGATCAACTCACCTATTAGGGTAATCCGACCGTGATTATTATTCTTGTAGAGGTTTAAAATAACCATCGACTCCAGCTGACCTTAATTGAAAACATCCAACTTAAGAACTTGTCCGTCGTTGTTCAGCGTCGAGGTCTGCATTCTAGACTGGGGAGTGAGTGTGTGGCATAGTCCAAAGTAAGCAGCAGACAGTAAGTAGGTACTTACATCTCATACCTCCGGTGGCCTTGTCGGAAAACTTTGCTGACTACAGGTGACTCACGCTGGGCCGGGTGGAAGTTTTTCCCGTTTTACTATCTTGGCCTTTTCATCTGGGGGAAGTTGGAGCAGCAGCAGCAGTGTAATCGTGATGGACGTATGCCAGCCAGTGGCAGGACAAGTTGTAGCTCTGATAGTGTCATAATTTTACGCTAGCAGGGTCTGTAGATTCAAGTAAGTTTTTAGTTGAATTGATGATTGAAATTTACTGTACTACATTTCCGGCTTCTTTAGAAACTGAATGGTGGAAACTTTCTTGTGGCAGTGAAAGTAGCACAGAAGAGGAGATTGTTTTTTCTTATCGTTCAAATGGGTGACGGGGCGAACGAGAAAGTAGAACCGATGATACGAGATTTGTTCGAGGAAGATAAAGCTCATTGAAAAATATGTCGTCTATCGCGGAATGGTGGGTGGGTGGATGGAAAAAGAAACGTTCTTGATTTGGCTTTGGGAAGTGAATGAATTGCTTGGCGATTCTAGATCCAGCCATGTATGAGGAAATATGGAAATAAAGCTATAAATACTAGCAAAGACAGCAGAATGAGTTGAGTCGTTTGAATTTAATATTTACCGGAGAACAGTCATGCAACTGTAGAGGAAATGATTTCCATTTTCAATTTGGATTGTGTATTTTGTCTCAATATTTTACTCAAACAATGTATGTATTTGTTTTTTATATGTTGCAGACTCGTATAATTAAAATATTTCTTTTTCAGTCATAACATACTAAAACTTTACTTTACTTTTACTTTACTTTTACCCTACCTTTACACTACTTTTATTCTACTTTAATTTAACTTTAACTTTACTGTTTCTCTAATTGTACTTTTTTTTTTTTTAAACCGTGTGTATTGTAGTTGCTACTCCGTTACCGATCACAGCTAGTGTAATTACACAGATACCCACATAGATGGAGCTTGGGAGTAGCTTTACATCTTATATATATATATATATATATATATATATATATATATATATATATATATATATATATATATATATATTATATATATATATATATATATATATATGTATATATATATATATATATATATATATATATATATATATATATATATATATATATATATATATATATATATATATATATATATATATATATATATATATATATATATATATATATATAAATATATATATATATATATATATATATATATATATATATATATATATATATATATATATATATATATATATATATATATTTCTATATATATATATATATAATGAGCTGAACTTGTATTAATGAGCTACTCCCAGCTCCATCTGTGAATATACCAGTAATGACCGTGTAACAAAACGCGATTTAAAAGAAAGTACAATTAGAAGGCAATGAGTAAGTTAAATTAAGTAGAATAAAGTAATTAACAAGGTAAGTGAAGTAGAAAGTAAAAGTAAAGTAAGTTTTAATTATGTTATGACTGAAAATTTTGTTATACGAGTCTGCAACATATAAAACCGTCATTAACACAAATACATTGTTTGAGTAAAATGTCGGTAAAGATATGAAGTAAATAATGTAAATACACTATCAAATTGAAACTGAAATCCTTTCCTCCTACAGTTGAATATTTATGCAAAAACAAATTCAGAGCGACATCTTCGCTCAATATTAGCTTTATTTCCATATTTCTCGTTGGGTATCATAGCTTAATTCATTCTTACCAACCACTCCTGTGAACGACTAATTTTTCTGTAATGAGTTGCAATACAAATAGAACAAATAACATCATCGATTTCTACTTTCTCCGTTAAATACCCGTCACCCATTTAGTGATGAAAAGGCAATCTCATGCTGCTTTCACTGCCGCAGAAGTTTTTGATTTCACAGAGAGAATGTAATGCAATTTCAATCATCAATTCAGCCTGCTGGCAATAGATATGATATCGAGCTGCAACTGTCTACCTGCTGGCTGGCATACGTCCATCGCGACCTGCTGCTGCTGCTGTAGCTTTCCCTGGATGAAAATTTAGAGATAATAAGGCAGGAAAATCCGCCAGCAACACGAGTCGCCTGTAGTCAGCAAAATGAATCATGAAGTGCCTACTTGTCTGCTGCTGCACGGACTATGCTACATATTTGGTCTAAGTGAATAATGAACAACGACAGTTAAGTGTAAGTTGGATGTTTTCAGTAGATAAACAGTCGATGGTGTACAAATTTCTGCAAGTCAATCATCGGATTACCCTATTAAAGTGAGTTGATCCTTTCAGCTGTGTATAATTTGACCCGTTACAAGTGTGCTACAAATTCTTGTAGTGAGCCGACATCATTCGGAAGAGCAGCAAACTGAGCGTCTGCAATTAAATTATTTTCCATCTCCAGTACAGCGGAATCCCAAATAGCAACGCCGAACCCCGAGAATAACTCATATGTGACGAAGGCAGTTAATCGACCTTTATGGAAGTTGAATGTTGTCCTGAGTCGGATGATTCCACAAGATATCGTGCAATTGATGTCTGCCCATTTCGGGCGCTGTAATCGTCATTTATCCTTATTTGGAGGCCTATTTTATTATCATAGCGAAATGTGCGTTTCTCCTTCGTTAGGCTCGATAGATGGCGCAGAGATGACGATGTCTTCCTTCATAACTCGCGCGCTCCCCGAAGAGACGACGCTCGAGTACAACTAGCCGATGAAGTATTTAATTGCTCCATTCAGCTGCCTGCGAAGCCTTCTGCGGTGTGCTGTAAGCTTGTTTATTGCTGATATTCATTCCTGCACTTCTGTGCGGCGAAGTAACAAAGATGATTAGATGATTAGTTATGAAATGTTTGCTTCTGGGGTCTGGAAGATATTTGCGATATGACGGAACGCTCTCAGTGAACCTGCAGCCATAGAAGATCATTAAAGCTATCATGCTAATTCCGTCATCGAAAATTAATTTTCCTCATCCTGAAGAAGATATTGTGTATTTTAGTTATGATACAGCGAACCAGAATCGTCTTTCAATGTTTTAAGCATCCCCAATAAAGAAATAGAAGTCCTCCGCTCAATCAGCAAACGCGGCTGCAAACAACGCGCAGAGGAGGGTCACCGTTACTATAAATCCCGAACATAGAGATATGATTGTATTTCCTCTTCTCGAAGAAGCCTTTGAACAACTGTGGCAGTACGTAAATTGCTAAGTGAATCAACAATAAGCTATTGTAAACTAATAACTGAAATAAAAGAAGAATTTTAAAATGGGCAATACTATTTTATCAAACACAAAACAAGCCTTCATGAAATTTGTATTTTCGGCAAGCAGTAAGCATGAAAAATTAGCCGATTATCTCCATCATCAAAGTGGAATCACATGTTTAGCATGAGCATGAAGACATGATTGACTGCTTGCTGATTGCCTCGATCGGCCTGTTACGAACCAACGAGATGATGCTTGGTTAACTGCATCCTCAATGTGTAAAACTGGCGATCTAGAATTTAAACGTACCATATATAATTAAATGGAATGAGCAAGTATGTTGATGATACTCGCTTTGATGAAGCCGAAAACAGCGCACGAAAATGTTGGACGGAATTTCCCTCATCAACTCTCACTCATATCAATTGGGGATATCATTTTGTCGACATAAGATTTTGAATGTTATTTCTGGTTGTCTCCCAGCATCGATTGTTTCTGTTGTCAACGAAAATATGAATGAATGTGCGTGAATTCACAGTATAAAAATGTCTGACTATTAGTTAAAGATAGCAGAGCATTCAGAGAATGTAAATGAGAAGAAAATGCTAAAGTGGAAATCAAGTTTAATTAATTCGTGTATAACGTGACATCTGTGAGCTCGTGCAAACGGAACAGGAGAGACGAGAATATTTTAGCATGACATAACCTGTCGGACTACCAGACGATTCACCTGAAGTCCTGTGAAAAACGCTGGTACGGCAAATCTGAGATGTGTGTCTTCAATATGTGTGTACAATCTGTATGGCCCATTAATGTATTTATGGAGAATCTGCCCTCAAGTGATCTGGAAGAAGCTGGTAGATGAACAGCCCATTTCAGAATGTCAGTCCTCATTCGAAGTTACTTTCGCGTACAATGAAGCCTGTGATACCGATATCGACACGCCGAGATTTAGTGTTCTGTCATTGTGTGTTGTATATGGATTATGGTATAGTTATGGGGAAATGGAGTTAAGAGTTATAGTCAGATGCATGGCCGCTCTCAATTACGCTTTCGGCTTGTTCATTCGTAAAACGTAATTTCGACGTTGATTCATGATGCTTCTTGCTCGTAACGAACTAAGCTGACGTTGACAAACCGCCAGATACGCAACTGCATGTGAGCAACTCTGAAATTATGTGTAGCCTTTACATGCGCGTATCGTTGCTGCTTCTGTCAGCAAATGAACCATGCACTTGTCTTCTTCTTTTTTCCTCCGCACTGCCAATATCAAATCCCGCTATAATGACTCTATAACGAACCAAACTGCAAATTATCAATTCACTCGCGACAAAGCAGACAAACACTCAGGCTTTATCATTTAAAAGGTAAAAGTAGCGCACAGAAATCTTTCTGTAACACGAATCGTATGAAGTAAAACCTAGAACTAGTAGATCTTATACATAGTGTTATTTATCTGACTTCTGATTATAATCAGTAGTTCAGTCATGTCGTCGAAACAAGTAATCATGAAAAATTTAATGCGCACAATCAAAAATCAGAAATGGATTTATTAAATGTCCGGAAAGTAAATATAGAATAATCCAAACATGCTCGAGATGTCGCTAAAGTCGAAATCAATCTGATTTTATGCAGCTGCAAACGTAGCTGGAATTACATGTTACAAGATAAAACTCAAACCAGAATAGCAAAACATCACTCCTTACGCCCAGAAGCAAAATCAGTTAGCATCGTAGATGACGAGAGCAACCCGACTCCGTCAACTTCCTGAAGTTCAGTCAGGCGAAATTTGCAGAGATTTCCTGTGGCGAACGCGATAAGTAATACTTCGCTTCGGAACAATAAACGGTGGAAGGTAACGCGCCCAGAAGCGTCTTATACGCAGGGTCAATATTTTGGCCTGATCTAGCATCCTACCGCTACGCGCAATATGTGTACCTTCAGCAAGTCAGTGTTCCACCAAATTCGCGGAACTTGTCCAGTAAAATTCTGGAATATTATAGTAAAACATCAAAACTAAAAACAGATAAATTGAAGAAAATTTGAGTAAAACAGCAAGAAAACAGGAAAATCAGTTGTACAAGATGAGATGAAGGAAGATATATTCACTTGAAATTAGCGTAAAATCCATTAATGGTCTTCATTCCTGAATCTTCCGTCAATAATCCAGTGAGTACTATATGTGTGTGCCATTTTATCAGATAGCTTGAATGTAAGGTTCGGCCAGCACGGAATCATTTAATCCGGTTTTCATCATCATGACGTATGGACTTCCCCGAAAGTAGTTCTGCAACGTTAAGTTTGCGTTTTTTTACTTTATCAGTGTGATAAAAAGAAGCTGAAGTCGTGTGTGATAAAATTTCCCAGGAAAGTGGTATTTAACGCGCGCTGTCAAACAATGAGGCGATATGCATGGCCGTTTATGCGTGTAGGCATTTTGATTCTTCGTTTTATTTATCAATGCAGCGAACCAGCCCAGTGGCGAAATTATAAAGTATATATGGTCCTCCTCGATTTCTTCAGACATTCTGCGGCAATCACCCATCGATATTCAGCCGATCCATTTCCTCCAGTATATATGGAACCTGTGATGAACGACGCAATCGTAGATATTTCGTATGAATTTTCCCGTTCACGTAGGCGAAGAGCGGCATTATCCGTCTCGCTGATGGCTGGCAACGCTCTTGGAAGCTGATGTGAGAATGAACTGCCTCGGAGCTCGCTGTCTTGATAAAATGCAAGTCTTACCTTGTCGTAGCGATTGAATAGATCTCTTCGGCAATCGAGTTGACCATCTTATTCAGTCATGCCAGCTGCGTCGGCCTCGAACCGATGGACTTGCGTCTTCCGCTCTGATAATATGTTCATCGTTCGCCGAATTTTTCGGCTTTCCGACCTTCCCGACAGGCGAACGCGGCGATCTGGCCGCTTTTCCTCAGTCTGCTGGAGCTTCTTTATCATCAGTCAACACTGATATGATGTATCCGTGCCGCCACGATGACGTTTTTCGACGCTGACTGTAATTAGCCATTCTTTGAACGCGCACTTCTGAACGGGCCTTCGTATTTTTGCCATCACAGACAGAGTTCGACTGACTCAAACTGTCAGTGTGTTAACTCATGAGTTACTACTGGTGACCTGCATGGTAGTTCTGTCGTACTGTCAAAGTACCCGTGAAATTTATCGCAGCCCTTCTCGGAGATTCTAAGATGTATTTCTCGTAGCAACCGTCTTGAAGTATCACTGATGAGTAACGGCGCAATGCTCAGCGGCCAGCCAGACAGGCATATCTGGTAGTGATCCATCAGGTTTCTGAGAACATTCTTGACTGACGTCTTAGGTGAGCTTGACAGCGTTCATTCATGAAACTGCCCAGATGGACGTTTCCGCAACTCACACGCTGATCTGGACCCCATTGGCATCTGGTATGTCCCCATAATAAATGCTATAATGCCTTCGATAAGGTCATCTACAATGTCAGTTGCCTGAAACATTTGCCTTCTGTTTGTCGTTGCCTTTGGGGCTGTTTTGCTCATACGGCAAGTCAAACGTTGTTGCAAAACCAGTATCGAGCCTGCCGAATGGAAGTCGTTAATATCGCTGCCTTTCAAACCATGACAGGACGTCAATTTTGTCATACTCCGCCGTCAAACGTTCCGTAAAATGATTTGAGAGCAATGGATTTAGACAAGTCGAAACGCCATGCACATACCATCTTGTTTCGTTGCCATTTTTGGATACTAATGTAAATGTATCAATCATGGTCTTTCATCATAGACTCAGCCTATCATTCCCCATTAATATTTCATGATTTGAAGTGTCAGATGGACACGGAACTGCTATTTTCGGGTAACAAAAAATATTTTTACTCGCTGAAAATATTTATGTCCGACATAAACTATGAGACGATGCTAAATAAACGTGGTTCATAATGTAACAAAGTTGAGTAAAATGCGCAAGAAGGTTGTGACTAGTTGCTGCTGTAAAAACTGTAAAGTAAATTGCAACGACAATGGATACCACCGAGCTGCCGTTTCTCGTATTCGCGTTCGCTCCTTGATAGACCACGTCTGGCTCAGATAACCGTCTGAACGCTCACACGCAAGTCATCAGATCGTGAGCAATGGGCGAATCTCAGATCGATCAGTCTGTGCTGGAAGACGTGTGCAATGCTGCATCTCAAGATGACTAGTATTCCTCGAGCAAATCAAAACGCTACCTGTAACAGGCCAGTCAAACAGCGGCTCGACACTTCGAAACGTTGATATCCGGCGACAAAAGAGCCGCTTCTATCTTCTCCGATGAAGAGTATTCTTATCGATTCCGTATCAACACACGTACTGAGCAACATTTCGCAGAAGATCCATCTTCACCTCATCCATCGCCAGACATCAGCGAATCATGTTTGGTGAACAATGCCTGTGTTATCAATGGATTAAAGGATGTACCGAGTTTTATGGTGACTGGAACGCTGCCATGGATAACCGGACACTGGAGCGCACCAACGTCGTTTTCCAATGAAGACAGTCGCCATACCTCAAAGAGACTCAGCGTGGCTGAAAATATGGAGATGTGGCAAAATTGGCGCTAAACCTTTAGTTACTCAGCTCGAATATGTTCAGGCTGGAGCCATTCTCAGTGTTAGCCTGAAACTTCCATTTACCAAGGCATGGGGGCGTGTCATACTGAATCTGTCTGAAACTTAATAAACGATTCCTAAATAAATTGTGATTTATTGTATTTCTAGAAAAATCCTATTTGAACAGTGAATTTTCGCCTTTATGAGACATACTACGCAGATAATCGGTACTCACACTAACTTAAATAATTCATGACCAAGCAGCAACATAAACATTTATGGATATACACATAGATAAAAGTCGTAATCATGAATCAAACACTATATTCAACATGTAACGTTATGTTACGATTTTGATGATGAAGTAACCTGTGAAATCGAAGCATCTGATTAGTAACATAAATTAAATTCATGAAACATGCCATATCGTTATTAACGCCTCTTCAGTACAGAAACAGACAGATTTCGTTCAATTAAATTATATTATAAATTAACAATCGATAGCCTTCAATCCTCGGCGACATGGCTAAACATATGATTTGTAGAGCAATACAGTGGCCTGCAGTAAATATTTTCTGCGGGATTCAACACGTACGTTGGGAACGTTAATTACGTGACGCAAACACAACACTTTACTACCCACTATCACGTTTTGAGGACCTATACACTTTGTAATAAAGATCGTGATCCCCTTACTGCATGTATAATTAAATAGACCTTCCCTTGTGCATACACTCCCCCTTGCAGTATGTTTTCTGCTTTGTACTCAATGCTTCTCAACCCGTAATCATGGTACTCGTAATTCTCAACCCAGGTCTTGAAAGCGACCTCAAAGCTCAGTTCTGGAGCCTCTGTGATCAGAACTGGGTTATAAGACCTCTGTTAGTATTATTCGCACCATGACCATTGGCAACACCGAGCCATGTATTGTAATGAACTCTACATTTTTCTGTCTCCATTTTCCTAGAATAAAAACAATCCAATCCAAATCCAATCAAATCCAATCAAATCAATCAAATCAATCCCCGTCAGTCGATCGATCGAATCGATCCAGTCGAGTCGATCCAGGTCCGGTCCCAGGAATCGATCAAATCGATCAAATCCAATCCGTCAATCAAATCCAGTCGATCGATCCGTCCAAATCCAGTCAATCGATTAAAATCGATCAATCCAATCCAGGTCGATCCGATCGATCCCAGGTCGATCAAAATCGATCGATCCAGTCGAGTCCAGTCGATCCAGTCAGAATCCAGTCGATGCGTCGATCCAAATCGATCCGTCCAGTCAAATCGATCGATCCCGGTCAAATCGGTGATCCGTCAAATCCAGGTAGTCAGTCCGTCCAGTCAAGTCCAGTCAGGTCATCAAATCAATCCGTCAATCAAATCTCAATCAAAATCAATCCAAGTCAATCAAATCAATCCGATCCAATCCGAAATCAATCCAAATCAATCCAAATTCAATCAAATCCAATCCAAATCGATCAAATCCAATCCGATCAATCAAATCAATCCGAAATCAATCCAAATCAATCCAATCAAATCAATCGATCCAATCAAATCAATCCGATCAATCCAAATCAATCAAATCAATCCGTCAATCAAATCAATCCAAATCCAATCGATCAATCAAATCAATCAAATCCAATCCAAATCAATCAAATCAATCAAATCAATCAAATCAATCAAATCAATCACGTCAATCCAAATCCAATCCAAATCAATTTTTATTCATACGTGATGGATGTGGAGTGGATCTTTTTTATGTCATACGTATTTTACTAAACTCAATAATTTTGTTTTTATTTTATACAGGAATAAAAGTAGTCGTTATTTTTGTACTGAAATGGTTCGTCTATGTTTATTTTTCAGAATCATGTATTGGAATACCCATCTTTTCAAAATACGGGTTTTCTCAACAATAAAACATTGATCAAAGAGTGGATCTTTATTTTTGCCGGTCACTGTAAATTAATAACACATTTGGTACATGGGCCGAATGAAGGAGCTGGGCTAACATTACCTTACCTACGTGCGCAGAATTTCTTTGCGCCGCTGCATTCTTCGAATCCGCAACGATTGCATATCTGCTGATGAAACTTCACAACGTAAACAAATACACATGAACAAATTCCACCAAAATTTAAATAGATAATACCCAACGAGTAAAGTTACAGCCATTTAAGATTGGTGCTATTTGATTCCGTACTTCCTTTAGTTCAAAGCTCAAGCGCTAGCTTCTCGCATGCACTGAAAACATTTGAACTGGTGCTTTAGCTATACAAGAATGCAACTTCTTCGAATGCACTAGTATTCGGCACGGGCAAATGAAGGCTCGTCGTCGTGGATGGAAGGCCTAATCCTAATTACTAAAATATGCAGTCATAAACGATAAAACTGCTCATACAAACTTCAACGCCTGCATTCTCCGGGCGGCAAATAACCTACTAGGTAATGTACCTAACAATTTATTATCGAATCCCTATCACATTCTAACCTCAATATTGCCTTCTCCAGCATGCCTCCCTATCGACCCGCCGGTTGAAGTCCCAGTTTAATGGTGACGATGAGGCAGAATTAGGTCAGATACCGTAATCAGCTCAGGGGCAGAGCCAAGTGCTTATCTAGGAAATCAATCTCAGGGGCTGTATGAAATTCGTTCAATCGAGCTTCATGATATTGGTTTAGTCTCCGGAGCGTGGCTGAAATCCGATGAACAGGATGTGGTGCGGACTCGACTCGATGATGGAGATACTTGGATGGTCTGCATTCTCTAATCGGCGACTGTAAGACAATTCACACGGTTGGAGATCAATGAAGCTGCTGTAATTACAGTGATTATCGAGCTCGTCAGTCGATATCGTACTGGAAGTTAATCAGTACCAATAGACACCGTATTGTGGTTTGTGGAAAGCAGTTTATGTAGTGAAGCCGTACTAGCGCCGTGATGAGGCTTCCAGCGTATCCGCATTTCCGACGTTGTAATGAGCTTGCGCATTCACGCATGCGTAGTACGATATTGACTGTGCTGAGCTGACCCGGCATTATGAGGACAAAATGCAGCGCGATACATAAATCCAGTTAAGTGAGACAAACACCACTTCATCATATAAACAGCAATACATGGCTT
>JASCZW010004783.1:0-43366 GCA_034211315.2 Aedes japonicus
ATGAGCTAAATATCAAAGGTATTTACTACGCGACAATATTGAAGTACATATACAGCTTATTAAAAAAACCAATAAAAACATACATGAAATTACTTCGGAATGTGATAAGTAGTTGCGAGTTATATTTAAAAAATGCTTACTGTGATTTGGATTTTTATGAAATTTCTCTAACTGCTTTTCGAATAGGAACCCAAATAACATATTAAACCTACACACTTAGTTTTTTTCACTGAGGTCAGTAAAGGTCAGAGTTTTCAAACAGCTGAAAAAATCAGTGAACTTAGATTGATCACATGAAATGTATGGAATATTATAAAAGTTTTACATTTTTCTATCACTAATTTATGTTGGAACGAAGCAATCAGTGTACATTATAAAAGAATTTATGTTTTTTTCAATTTTTAAAATTGTTTGTTGTTTAATACGACAATATTGGTACCTGTTCTGGATAATGATATTGAAATCGTGTCCCAACTAACATTTTTAGTTGCCTAAGCTGAAGTTAAGAACTTATAAGCTGTTTTATAATTGTATGAAAGCAAGTGAAGCTGAATATGCTATATGTAGAATTAAAAAAATCGATACAGTACTTATGCGTAATGTAACACAGCTTTAACACAACATTTAGCTCTAGGTTGCATACTTTACAAAAAAAAAAGCTCTTATGCGAACAATTTTTGTCTGCATTTACACAGCTTGTTTATGTAGCTAAGAAGT
Source organism: Aedes japonicus (assembly GCA_034211315.2). Taxonomy (NCBI): domain Eukaryota; kingdom Metazoa; phylum Arthropoda; class Insecta; order Diptera; family Culicidae; genus Aedes; species Aedes japonicus. Next base: position 718 of record JASCZW010004783.1, read on the forward strand.
TATTCGGTTAAGCTTTTGAATTATCATTCTGTGTTCTCTTACACAGTTTTATCTGTTAGCTTTGTTATAGCTTTTCAAAAGCCTATATATTAAAAACACCTTAGCCGTTATACAGCTAAGTGATTATAGCTGTATAGAATGTTGTATAAGTACACTGACAAACAAATAGAGAGTAATTCATTCGAATATCGTATGAAAACTTGCCAGAAGACATAATTGCTAATTTTATACGATTCCCTAATGGAAAGAAGTTCATATGACGATCGTATGAATATTTTACTCACATCAAAAAAAAAGCTACAACCAGGATTCGAACCGAGAACCTCGGCATCCTGAGCCGAGCCACAATCTCACGAGACTATACGACATCTCATATCAAAATTTGTATAAGAGGCATGCTTTCGACCAATGCAACAATAATCATTTCATACGATCTCTTATGGAATGAGCTTTAGAGTCTAAACTACACTCAGGAAATTATCCGTATCCGTCGAACTATGAACCACAAAGCAAGTGTCTAAACTTCCAAGTACCAGTTATGGCCTATTTTGTGCAACATACACTTTATGTCACATATCAAACCAACGATAATTGGAATATTTCACGGCAAATCTAAGCCCTTTACAGTCAACGATTTTTTGCAACCATCATTGGCGGAGCTAGAAAGTTAGTCTGGAGGGGGCCTGGAGGGGGCCTGCCCGAAAGATTTTTTTCGGTTATAGGAATATTGGAAAGAGCGATGAAAGTAGCGTAATTGTTGGGGACAGGTTATTTTTATAGATGAATCAGAATAGGTTTTATCGAAATTAGGTCTATTCTGCGCCTCGGCGCTCAATTTTCCTAAAAACATCTGTTACATTTCCAATCCTGCCGCACACTAGCGGAACTATAAAAAAACTTTCTCTTCATATCTTTCATTCTAGCCAAAAACATTGTTGTTCACTCTTGGTGCCTCATGGTGATGAGCAGACATCTCCTCTACATCATAATCGTTACTCTCCATCGGAGAATATATACATAACAATTAATGTATGTGAAACCATAAATGGTGGTAACCATTAATTATACTGGTGGGGACCAGTATCGCATCGCTTCACGGTGTTTCTCTCCGAGGTCTCTACGTTGGAGACGACGAGATAAACTTTAGTGATCGTCAGTCGGTGCGAATCAAAACAAACCCAAAAAAAGGAGAGAGTTCCTCTCCCATGTGCGCACCAGTAAACAGAGTGCACACAATAGATCGCTAGAATAACTATACAAGCCACAGTGGTACATGAGCGTCTTCCAACCGGACATTTTTGCCTGTTGAAGTGGCGGACTTAGTCCGTGCTCCTTCAACCTACCCCGCAGTGGGATGTTAGGCAAAAATGTCCTTGGTTCGAGTACCACTGTATACATGCCCTTTTCGCTCAATTTTCCTAAAAACATCTGTTACATTTCCAATCCTGCCGCACACTAGCGGAACTATCAAAAAAAAAAACTTTCTCTTCATATCTTTAATTCTAGCCAAAAACATTGTTGTTCACTCTTGGTGCCTCATGGTGATGAGCGAACATCTCCTTCTACAAAATAAATGTTTTTAAAATTTTCTAAGATGGCGGATCATTTCTGTGTTTCAAAATTTATAAAGTCAACGCAGTTTAAAACTCAGGTTACTTCTGAACTACTCTCAAGATTTAAGTTCAATCCATCCTTTGAGTGGAGGAGGAGAAGAGGAGGTTTTTTGGTCCCCTTTTTCCCTGCTCCAAATAAAGAAATAAAAAGATACCATTTTGAAGAGTGCTGACATAGAAAATGACAAATATGACAATTTTGTATGACAAACTGTAGATTTATTTAATATTTTCGCCACCAATAACCCAAAATACCCAACACCAATAATGCCAAAATAGAACCTTTTGATTGAAAATCAAATCCTTTAGAGAAATCTTAAGATAAACAACTGTTATAAAAATGTAAAGGGAATTTTGACAAAATTTCCAAGGTAGTATTGAGAAGCGTTTTAAAAAAAATCGGAACTCCGTCTCTACTAAGTGAATTAATATGGGAACACACAGCAGCATATTTCGGATATTTACCTTCGAATTTTGTTCATATGGTTTGATTCTTAGAAAATCAAAAATATTTTTTTCGATGAGTCACTGGCAGCACTATGATCTATTATTTACAATAAATGTGAAAAGAATAGATAAACAGTAGTTCAACAGGTAAAAACTATTTTTAATGAAGTGGCAAAATTTCCCTGTATTAATGAATTACATTTGACAAAACAACCAGGAATTACAAAATTTCTAAACTTCGATAAACTTTATTCAGTAAGTTAAGATACATAAAATATCATGAACAATAATGTTCATTTCATGTCATTGATATTATGAGTAGGATGTACTGATTTTGTCTTCTTAGGTGGAGCTGCAACAGCTTGTTTGTCAAAGCCCTTCCCCAACATTCCCATTACTAGGACGAATACTATGGTCACACTAGCATATGTACCTCGTGAGCACCATTTGGTATGATATCTATCTTCGTATTTTATAAAGATGTAGAATTTCCATATCATAGTACCCATCCATGCAATGCACCCAACAACTTTGAATCAATTTAGAGAAGATGTCTAAGTAGACTATTACATAATTATTTCAAACACTTCTGGAATCAACGTTCAGAATACTGTCTATGTTGACAGTGCTGAAGTCGCCATCCAGAAATGACTTTTGAATTGCTATTTGTGTTGTGAATAGTGCAGTAATTACCCGTTATGCAGTCTATGTCGTCAACTAGTGGTACTGAAGTCAATCCCAACAAATTTTGTGATTTCAGAAATCTACCAGATTATGTTTACCGTACTTCTAAAACTACATGTTTGAAAATTTTATCGTTTATGAATAAACTTCTATCGCAATATGTTGTTTATGGACATTCATTAGCTTCGAAACTTCTAATCAATCTGGGAATCTATACTCTACTAAAATACTAAAACTCATTATTGTAAAACCTTCTTGAATAATACAATTAATATAGGTACATTGGAAAGTGTTTCAAATCTTATGTTTCAACTTGACAGGCTCTAAATTTTATTGTCTCTGTTATTTTAGTTATGAGTCTTAAGGTTTTTATATTCATAGAATTGAAAATAAGAAGGGAATTATTTCTCAAGTACCTACTAAGTGAACAAAAAAGTAAATGGAAATAATAAATCAACTTTTAACAAACAAAAAAAAAACACCGCGATGTACTAGTTTTGTGCACATGCCTGCAAATGAATTCTTAAGTTCTAATTTTAATTCTGATCTGGTAACCTCTTGTATCCTGAAGGATATATAGGTTCATAGGCATAAGCAGGGAGAGAGCAAGTGGGGGCGATATTTAGCTTTTGTGGAAATTTAGCAATAATCTGCCGAAAAAATAGTCATTCCTGAAAATGGCGTCTGGAAAATGTCCTTAAGAAATTACCTCTGAGAAATAAGCTCTAGAAAATTATCTCTGGAAAATAGCCTTTGGAAAATGGACTTTGGAAAGGACAATGTGTGTTAGTAGAGACTAAATATATGTGCTGTGTGATAGATGGACGGATGTGGCTGATGTTGTGTGTGGAAATGACTGGATGGAAGCTCTAAAGAAACCCATACAAACCAAACCCAACAAAAATACAGTCCACTTATGGAGACGCCAAGTATTTCCACCCCACAACTGGCAGTCAATTAATTACCCTCAATCGGTGTTGGTTAGGGTCCGGTAACCCAACATTATGGTCCTTCGAGCCGGATAAATCGGCAAACCGGACAAAGAGGAAACTGCCAGCTTCGGTCAACGCATGGCGTGGATGCCAAAATGGTTGGTTTGTGGGCGCAATTAGCCAGCAGCCATCACTGCGGCATATTCAATTATCGCGAGATCGCCATTACTCTTGGATCGATATGGCACTGGGAATATGATGGCTGCTAGGAGTACAATATAGGATACTAACAAAGGCAAATATGGACCCTTGGATTCACGGACATTGGTACTGGACTGAAAAACACATCTTGCTATACTTATGCTGCGTTGGACATCACAACATAAAAACCACGGCGCATTGCCTGGTTTACCAGGTAATTATAAGCTCAGTATACGTCCAGCCGAATGGACACAACACAATTCACGTACTGACAATTTTCCATTATCGGTAAACAATAACAACACATCTGGAGCGAGCTAAACACAACAGAGCTCACTACAATCGTCGATCACAGCTGATGGATCAGCTGTTCAGCCGATCTGGATGTCAACAAACCGAAACCGGTGCGTAACAAGGGATATGGTTGACACACCCACTACGATCGATTCGAGAGGCGACGGGAGAATCACGAGCGAAACACATACGCTTGTTGGAACGACTGGTTGAAGGAAGATTTGGATTGTGTCTATCCCATTTTCGGTTTGGACCAACCATACAGAGATGACCGCAATGGGAGAGAGCCGTAGTACATCAATACATACATGGCAGCTTACGGAATGGATGCGGATCAGATCATGACCGTACTATTTTGGAGACGATAATGCGGGCCAACGATGAAGGCATACATCGGTTGGCATGGATCGGTATGGAATCCAGTAGCCGCACCTACTTGTCCAGGTAAGCAGCTTACATGTATATGTCTAGCCGAGCTAGGCATTACAGTTTTCGGTAGCTAACACCACTATTTTTCGGAACAACGATGACGTCTTCACCTATCGGCACACATTCATGGAGGTCAACCATACGGTTCGACGATCAGCTGATCGTTTCGGAGCAAACGTTTTCGCACTGACTGCCGATGTCGATACGTAAAATCTGGATACGGATACAACAGGCAATACCATCAACGGAGAATCAATTTGGACGACCATTGGAAGGGGTGTCAGACACAAGGGTGTCTGCCATACACACCAAACGTTGAGTACATGGATTGCTCAATGAATCATCAAAGCAGGCGCAAGGATGACTGCGGTTTTTTCCACGGTTTGGGCGAATCAATGCTCATTACCGAATCCTAAATCAATGCAATCGGAATTCAGCACACTGGGTGCTTGAATGGACATACGCCGACGTTTGATCACACAGGGTGATCGAACCAAACCCTCGGGCAGGACACACGGGTGTCCTGTATCGGTTCCTTGGTTTGTGCACACAGGGTACGCAAACCAATCCTAGAACAGAACACAAGGGTGTTCTATATCCATCGGTTTGTTCACATAGGGTGTTCAAGGACACAAGGGTGTCCTAGGAATGTCATGCCAAGGAGAGGATACAAGGGTGTCCTCTAGGTACCATTTCTAGGTCTTGAGTACAAAGGGTGCTCAAGACTAAGGCCAAGGCTTGGACACAAGGGTGTCCTCTAGCCTTTCAACGGTCTGTGCACAAGGGTGTGCAGACCTATCCAAGGTATGGGTACATGGGTACTCAAGGAACCAACCAAGGCTCGGGCACATCGGGTGCTCTAGGCTCGGGCACATCGGGTGCTCGGTAATCAAACGTCGAGTGGACATAGGAATGTCCACAGCTGGATGTAGGCATTAGGAGTGTCTGCAGTATGCAATTGGATACAGGAACCAAGGAATAAACATTGAGAGGATATCGGAAGCAAACCGCTATCATTTTTGGCATTAATTTCGAGATGGAGCAAGTTAATAATGGACGACATCACACTCTGGCTGAGGGCAACATCGGAAGTTTACCAGGTTAGTAAAACGGTATATGTACCAGCCGAGGTGACTTTCGGATTCTACATGTAATCTTTCCCCACATGTACTCTGACTTTGGAATGCGGATACTCGCCGAGCCACCACGTGTACAGTGACATTCATTCAGCGATCGAGGATATCGTCGCAAGTGACATCGGCTACACCAATGGACGGCACAACCCACGGTTTAATATGGCAAGGTGGACATCGAGGACTTAAACCTAGCGGATTCGTAGGCCATCCCAATCCTGACATTCCAAAAACGGACGAACTTCGGAAGGACATCGTAAGGACATACCATCAGGACAAACACAAAATCTGTGGTCAACAACAACACAAGGAACAGGAGCGCAAAAATTCAAAGGAAACATCGTTTTTACATTCGTGGAACGAAACGTCGAGAACGGAGAGCGACGAACGAGATATTTTCACCATCAGTGGAGAGCTGAGTGACGGATATATTTAACATCAGCGGCAGCCGCAGGCAATTTTGAGGGTGGGTGAGCATCCAATTCACCCACCAGCACGTTGATACAACAATTGATACGTTGGACCACTGGAATCGAAGGAGGACAGTACGTCGATTGAACATACCCAGGGAAGGGATAGTTCAGAAATGTTAGACATTTCAGGGTGGGTGAGTATGTTCGGGAGTAACATCACCCAACCCTTGCTACGCCACTGTGGAATGAGAGGACTTGCTCTCCAACGATCTTTCCACCGAATAGAGATGGTATTCTCCCTGCCACTTCGACCGATAGCGATCACGGGCGATTCACTGGTTGTTTAATGTTGGGTTACCGGACCCTAACCAACACCGATTCTGGAAAATATGGAAAAGCAACAATTTCCCGAAAAAAAATAAGGACAAAGATCAACTCAGGAAAATGGCGTCTATTTAATACGCTCTAAAAAATGGTTTCAGAAAAGTAAATATTTCCCAAAAACAAGAAGGACAAAGATCTACTCTGGAATATTGGTCCATCTGTGTATAACCTCGAAAATAGCATCAGAAAAATAGTTCCCGGATAACAATAAATTGCCCGAAAAATGGCTTCTTGGAAATGGTTTCCAGGGAAATGACCTCTGGAAAAAGACCCCTGGAAAATGATTTCAGGAAAGAATACATTTTTTCGAAAAAAAAACAAGAGATCCGTTTTGTAAAATTAGTTACTCCGGGAAGTGGCTTTTGGTAAATAATCTTTGAAAAATGGCCTCTAGATAAAGGTCCTTGAGAAATGAATTCCGGGAAATGCTTTTCCGCGAAATAGTGTAAAATTAAATACCGATATGCAATAGTTTGGAGTTTGGATAATAAGTCTATAGACCGGGAATCGATGCCCAACACAATCCTGTACAATTCCGTAGAGATTATGAATAATGCTTCATTTCAAATTAGAAATATATTAGGTAAAAATCCTGGGGGGGGGCTACAGAATTCTGGAGGGGGCCTGGCCCCCTGGGCACCCCCAGTAGTTACGCCAATGGCAACCATTCGTCGATTAACTGGTTCCTCTACTTTTAAACGGATTAATTATTAACGGCCAAATAAATACGCTGCGTATCAGGTGCTTTATCTGTGACTCGCTTGCACGAGCGTTTGTTAAAGGTATACAAGATGTTATGTTTATAGACTATTTTACCGAATGGCAGGAGCTATTTTGCTCCTCACAGAAGGTACATGTTCATTCATGAAAATGAGCATCAGCTAATCAGAAACGTCTCATAAAATGGTCTATAACCAGCAGCATATTTTTTATAGGCAAGTACTGTCATTCTATGCATCATTGTACCGTAGACAAACAGACGATTTATTTTAGAATATTTGCTCTCGAGTGAATAAAGCTTGCTGCTTTGCTACAAACAATATTGCATGCTCGATACAATGTCAGGGTTTCAGATGGTGCGGGTTTTGTGCACTGTAAAACGGCTAAACTAAACACGGATACAATTTTGTGTGTATAGGATTAAATAGAATCTTGTTGCATTTAAACTGACAATTACTGTTGAAGTTTAATGTATTTAATTGTGTTGATAATATTATTTCACATAAATTCAAAATAAGATTTACTTCTTTTACACAATAAGTGAACAGATTGATGAATATGTCTCGGTGGTTTAGTGGTTATTCTATTGGGCCACTGAGTAGAAGATCAGGTGTTCAATCCCCGGTCATGGTGGATTTTTTTTAACAACAGGAAATTCATAATATAGCAATAATTAATAGATTGCTATAATAACCGTTTTAAATGAAATTGATATTAATGCCGTTTAAAAAAATTATAACAAATGAGTCCGAGCGCGGCACAGATGACAACGAAAATTGGACGGTGATCATGTTTAGACTATAATCATTTCGGTAACACTGATTTTCAAAACAGTATGAACCTGTTCGTAAAAAGCTTCAGCAATCATTGTTGTACAGCATTATTAAAACTAAAATATGGTTTGAACACTTTGAATACGGGTACCGGAATTTCTCACAGCTGATATGGATCTGAGGATACAGTCACCGATCTTATGGTGAAGGTGCTGAGTTCGAATCTAGTAAGTGATATATAAATTTATGTACATAAACATTATAATACAAAATTCATATAGTATTTTTTACTATATTCCACACTTTTACTGTTTTCCACAGTTCTAAAAATAGAAATTGCTATGAACAAAGCACTGTCTTTGAGAACAGTTACGTAATAAGTTGTACAATTTTTGGATAAAAGCTTCCTAGGCTATAAACCGATTACATATTCTGCATGACGGGTTTTCGAAAGGCTGTACAAAAGCTACCATTTGCGCACTGTAAGAACATTGTTCAGTTAGTTGCAGTGAAGCTGTAAAAAACTTTTCCGTATGTATAGCAGAGTATCAGCTGTATACAAATTGAGAAAAAGTTGAGAGAATGATTATCAAACATAGAAGCTGCAAATGCGTGATGATACTAACTTTTTAAAAGGTGTATACACGCTTCTTGCTAACTTTCCGCAATTTCATGAAGCTGGGTAGATTCGCCAGATTTGCCTGTGAAAATATTGGCTGGACGCTTGTGCAACCACTTCTTAGCCATTACTCAGTTTAACGTTGTATACGTATTGCCAATGCAGCGTTTACCTAATGAAAAATGTTAGTTGGGGTACCTTGCATTTCAAAATTTCCTTTCTGCTGGTTCTAGGGGGCAATAATATGTAACAGTTGCTGTCAGAAACTTCAAACACACTACAATCAGAAGCACTCTGTGTTAAAAGTTAATATCACATTGCTGGTCAATTTTGCTTGATAAAATTATTAAAAATTGTAACTTCCACTGTCGAGGCTGTGAATAATAATAATAAACCAACAAGTAAACCAAATCAATCTTTTTGTAATAAATACGAATGTTTGCCGCAGATTCAGTCGAAGCCTCATGTACAGGTACACCTCGATAGAACGTACATCAACTTTCTCACTTCAAATCGCAATCACACAAAAACTAGTCGTTGAATCTGAAATCCTCTATCTATATAATCTTTAATTTAATATGTAAATACTAGCTGACCCGGCAGACGTTGTCCTGCTTACAATTAAACTACTTATTGGAAAATTGAAGAAGGTATTAGCAACAATCAATATGCAACTTGCGATTTGAAATTGGTTCACTGTTGGAGAACCCCTTGGTCTGAGGTACACCTTGAAGCTACCACCTTGCTGTACATATTTGCGCCTTTGTTTTGATTTGCTGTCTTATTTTGACAGAATATTTGAGAGTGTGTTCGTGTGAGTTCATTCTTGGGGCGCATTATTGAGCTTGGGACCGAGCTTGGGACCGATGTGCTAGTACTGACTGAGCCAAGAAAAAAATCGTTTTTATATGGGACCTACTGGTCTTAGAGTTAGTCTATGGTATTAGCTCCAATCGTAAGCATTCGATCTAGAGTAGTCTTGAACATTTGAATAAATCAATTGTGCTCATTAAGCATCACTTGCACTTGCCGTACAATGTACAATGTTGCCAGATCTGATATATGCCGATTACGCTTCTTTCTAACTCCATTGCTTGTATTTTGAGCTGCTTTTTCTTCTTCACTCAACATCATTCGAGCCCGTGAAATCCGTTGTCGATCCAATTCAGTTTGAGTTGCACTGATCTGATCGTCGTTTTGTCTCATTCGAGAGTTTACTGAGCTAGCAGCTGACCGATATTATTCTGTCTAGTTGGAGGCATTGTACAACAATACTAATTGAAATTAACTGAAATCGACAGTTCAACACAAAAGACATAAACTAATACCTTCACTTTCGATTGACCTTCATTCCAATTCTTGACCAGCAATAGAATAGGATGTTGAAGGAGATGTTCGCTCATCACCATGAGGCACCAAGAGTGAACAACAATGTTTTTTGGCTAGAATTGAAAGATATGAAGAGAAAGTTTTTGATAGTTCCGCTAGTGTGCGGCAGGCTCGGAAACATAGCAGATGTTTTAGGAAAATTGAGCGAAAAGGGCATGTGTACAGTGGTACTCGAACCAACGACATTTTTGCCTAACATCCCACTGCGGGGTAGGTTAAAGCACGGACTGTTGTGGGATGTTAGGCAAAAATGTCGTTGGTTCGAGTACCACTGTACACATGCCCTTTTCGCTCAATTTTCCTAAAACATCTGCTATGTTTCCGAGCCTGCCGCACACTAGCGGAACTATCAAAAACTTTCTCTTCATATCTTTCAATTCTAGCCAAAAAACATTGTTGTTCACTCTTGGTGCCTCATGGTGATGAGCGAACATCTCCTTCAACACCATAATCGTTACTCCTCGCACGGAGAATATATAAAATAACAATTAATGTAAATAGAATAGGGTTAATCAACATTTGTAAACATATACTTTTGATCCTTTTTTCTCGCAAGCCATAGGCTACACACGCAAATCTATAGCATCATCGTGTAGAGAAACTTTTCCCTACATTATTATGGTATTGATTTGGGTGGGTGGCTTATGGCTTAAGAGAAAAAGGGCTCAGGAATATTGTTAATGGTTACAAATGTTGATAGGCCCTATTCTATTGTTGAACTAGAATTTACATTTCGCTGCGAGGTGTCACCAATACAAACGTTCCAGTTTATAAGTGCATCTACACGCTATAAATCGTAAACACTGAAGTTACTTTTTACACAGACGTGAGTGCGATGGAGAAAAAAAACTACTTAAAAAAATTGAGTAAATTCTTAAATCCACGTAAAAACCCGTAATTTGCAAAAACTTTGCAAAAAGCGAGAAAAGTTAGGTTTGAAACGCGTTTTTGATCAAATATAAGCGAACGTTATCTACTCGTTTGAATGACGAAAACCGCGTCAAATTCCGACAACCCCGTAAAAAATTGCGAAATAAGCGACTCTAGAGTATTATCATTTTTTGTACATCTTCTCAAAAGGTCCTAAGTAACAATCAGTGATTCTCTCCTCTCTCGTTCTTTGTTTTTAGTTAATTGCGAAGCTATTATAATAGTTTCCACCGGTTTGTCCTTACAAATCGAAAGATGGTCTTGCTGTCTAGCATATTATGATATGCCCAAACAAATGACAATTTGATTTTTATGATTTTTTCTCATTTTCTAGTAAAATTTTCCAATTTTTTCTTCATATAAACCTGTTGGGAATCAACTCGCAAAAAACTTCGTTTTCGTTGCTGATTCTTCTATTTCACTCTCTGTTAGACTATACACCAAGGCTAGTTATCGAAAATTCAAACATTCAATCTAGACAATTCTTGCCTATAAGTTACATCAACCCGAGCTAAAATGTAGAAAAATAAAGCAAACGACAATTTAGCGTTTTGTGTCGATGGTTCATTCGCGACTGTGAACAAGTTGTGGTTGAGGCATGTTGAAGATGACGTTTTCTAATTTTTGAAAGAGTCTTGAAGTTTCGTGAAACATGCTGGTCATCCTCACCGGCCGCTTTTTTCCAGTATTGGAACTATGGCCCTATGGTACAAATCGCAGATTTACCAACTATAGCAGATTACCAGCTATAGCAGATCACGAACGAATATGGATTTCCAGAAAAATTGACACGGATGGTCAAAGCAACTATAGATCGAGTGATGAGCGCATCTGGCTCTCAGGGACACATTCAAGTCCCTTCGAATCTCGGAAAGCATTACGGCAAAGTGATGGATTGTTTAACTTTGGAGGGTGTGATTCGAAGAGCGGGGAGAGACACGAGTGGTACGATCTTCTGGAAGTCCGATCAACTGATTGGCTTCAACGATGTTTATATTGATGACAATGACGGAAACGTACATCAGACTTAAGGCTGAAGCTAGTTGAATTGGCCTTGTCATTGATGCGTTGAAACAAAATAGGGGAATTTGTGTATCTGCACCAAGAGAGAAATACAAAGGCGCATTATGACTGGCAGCCGTGCCTACTTTGGACTCCGAAGGACGCTAAGATCACCGAACTATAAATGTGACCACCTACAAGACATTAATTAGACCGGTAATCCTCTACGGGCACTAAACATGGACATTGGGGTGCTAGTGGAATATATGGGCAAAATGTGGCCGTCAAGTTTCAAAAAAGGATAGTACTCACAAGTTATGTCTCTTCGAAAAAAGACCTCATCCAAAATATGAGCTCAATCGGACTTTGTTAAGTCAAATTTGACTTTTTTGACCCTCAAAAATCTCCGAAATGAAGTACATGAAATTTCCGAAATTAACATTATTTTAGTTTGAGCTGTTTAGTGGAATACATGTAACTAGAAATCTGAAGAAAAATTAGTATTTTCCATTTAATTCCAACTATCTTTGCTTATCTTGACAGATACGCGTATTTCGTCTACAATGTGCAGACTTCTTCTGTCTTCTTCTTTAGCATTTCAAGCTTATTGCTTTCACAATTAGCTTATTGCTTGCACACAACTTAGTGTTCTAAATGCATTTCCACAGTTATTAATTGAGAGCTTTCGATGCCAGTTACCATTTTTGCATTAGTATGATTGTGTGGCAAGTACAATCATACGCTATGCCCAAGGAGTCGAGAAGTTTTCCTTAACGAAAAATTCCTAAACCAGACCGGGAATCGAACCCAGCCATCTCCAGCATGGTGTTGCTTTGTAGCTGCACCTTTACCGACTGAGCTAAGGGAGGAACTCAAGTCGAGTTATTAGTACGAGACACTGAAGAAGTCTGCACATAGTAGACGAAATACGCGTATCTGTCAAGATAAGCAAAGGTAGTTGGAATTGAATGTAAAATACTATTTTTTCTTCTGATTTCTAGTATTGTATGCCAAATGTCTTAACAATGCATGAAACGTCGAGATCAGGTGTTACCTTGATAAAAAATGTTGAAAAAAATCGGCCTCCTGGGACCTACTTTTACAAATTATACAATCAATAATTTTTGAAATTGGAAATATCCAATGTGACAAAAAAGTATTAATAAGTCCGTAAGAGCTCGGCAGGTTTTGAAATTGAATAGAAGTAGTTGAAATTGAGCGTTATTGAAATTACTTCAACAGCCTCAGAGAGAAACCCGGTAAGGTGTTGTATGCTGTTCCTGTTAATAGCATATTTTGATGGAGTTCCCATCACGGATTCAAATAAATTTAACTAATCATGTTTTTTTTTGTCCCCTGAAGCACGTAATCATTATTGATTATTCAGATTTGTTGATAGGCTAGATTTGTTGGAAATATTTTCTTTTCTTTTGAATTACAAAGTTTAAGGGCCACCCTAATGCAAAATAAGAGAATCGCCCCAATGAAATATCACATATAATATGTTGGCAGTGTCATACGATTTTATAGGAGATATTTAAATTCATTTAACCTCAACAGCTCATTCAAGTTCCCAATTTTTTAGATTTTTTTTTAAATCTTTTGACTAAAAGGAATCTTTTAATGGAAATTAATTCAACCGCCCTGATGAAATATAACATATTAGAGGGTTAACAATGACCTACGATGACTAAGCGATGAAAAATCATGAAGATAGAGCTGTCGCATGGAATGTTTTGGGATAAATGCCTTACTGGTCCCTGATACAGGTTCTCCCGGGGACGTTCCGGTGGTTCCGGAGTGCACTCTAAAAAATATGAATACTATAAGGAACGCAATTTGGAAAAAATTACACAATTTGAGTCGACGTAATGGTTTTCTGCAGTACATTTATGTTCTATTGAGAGATTCCAAATATCCGTTATGAATACTACCCTTGCAGCATACTTGTTGCAATTCAGTGGATTCTATTTGTTTGCAACTTATATTAGACAAAATCAAGTTACTGCAATCATTTTACACGGCTGTGTGCTGCTTCACAGAAAAAAATAATTAATTTTAACAAGCGTGTAAAATATCCCTTCGTTTACATCCAAGCTAAAGGAGGCGTAATTAACGAAATTGTTTGCAACTTTTCATGTACCATACAACAATATTGGCAATCTTTCATACAACAGGCTGGATTCAGGCGTTATCTGGCTTAAATTTACATGAAATATATCATTATTTTCTGACAAATCTAGCATTCCCTTTATGTGCATTAGATAACGCAGAAAATTCAGTGTTTCTTTTTATCTGTGTTTCTTTTGCTTCCTGCGGCAGTAAACTGAAATGCACATTTTTAAATCGGCTACAATTTGCACACTAGCAAGCCACATTGCCAAATCCTAATTAATTGCTCAGATGTAATGGCATCATGGCAGGAATTATGATATTTTATCTTCTAATATTGTTGCCGCAGGGTAAAAAAGGAAAATTGATTTTGATATTGATGACTACAATAGATTCTACCACATACATGTAACAATTGTATCACGAACTCCTGATTAACAAGCTGGGATGAAAAAATACCGTCATAGAAATTCATTTTCTGTGATGCATTAGTTTGAAGTATAATTATGTATGTATCGAGCATTAACACCGTCTTGAATGTACATTAACTTGAAATTTTTCGTAGAAGATTACAGTCTAAATTTAATTTGATTGATGTAATTTTACATGCAACAGATTTATTTAGCATTAAGGCCGCTCCAATTATGTGCATTCTTTTAGTCACAAATTTACACGATAATTCTAAGTGTGGCCAAGCTTCCACTTCAAGTTTATAATAAGGTTTTTGATGAAAACCCAAGAAGAAATATGTCTTTCATGGCATGTTTTGAGTAAAATAAAGAGTTAACCGCATCCAGGACCCTACATCAGACCCTGTTTCACGTAAATGGCTGTCTCGGTCAATTTTAAACCGATCGCTTAGGAAAAGTTTCGTCTTATCCTGAAAAAAGAAGGTACCCGGAGGCCATGGCCAATTACGTAACCGAAATATAAAACTAATTTAGTAATGGATACAAGTTTCATCCATGGTTCTGGATTTCTCCTGAGAGGTTGTGTTTTTGGTCCATTGTAAGCAAACGCGGCACCCATCGCACGCAGAGCTTCTTCATACCCAAAACGGAATGTATGATGTTGCCAACTTGTTCCATTGAAATGCCTAAAGCCTTAAGCTAGCTTTCTCAATTTTACTTTTGGATCCTCCAATATGTTATCGACGATCTCTGTGTAGTGACCTCATTTGGGCGTCCAGAACGCGGTCAACGGTCAACGGTGCTCGTACGGCCACAACGAAAATCAGCAAACCACTTATGAATCGTTTGAATAAACGGAGCAGAGTCTGGAAAATACTTATCCAGCTTGGCTTTGGTTTCGGCTGCCTTTTTCTTGCGTAAAAAATAGTGTTTTATAAATTTTTCCATTTTTTCAAAAACTTGCTGATCGTCTCTTGCCACTGTTGTCACTAATAAATAGCTGAAATTTTGACAGCCGTCATTCAAGGAGGGAAGCTCATAGAAAATGATTCACATTGGCGATTACCAACGCCATCTGTAGGAAATTAAAGGGACTTTCCAGGGACTAGCAGTTGCGAACAATGAAATAGGATATGTTTTAATACTATTACCATTAATATCTCTGCAATTGAATTTAAATTCTTTCAGATCTAGACGTTTCATGCATTTTTAAGACATTTTGTCAAATAAAAATCAAATAAAAAAGGAATCAAATAAATCCATCGAGTCGTTCGTGAGTTCTGCCGTCACGAACGGACAGCATTTCATTTTTATATGTATAGATGGATAATTGAAAATTATTTTACAAAACATGGGAATTCTATAGACGATCTGAAATTGAATGACATATAAGGAAAAGTTTATCTAAATTTTCGATGTCCTGTTCCGTTTTCTTGCATCGCAACCACTTGTAGTGGATCTCATGTGTTCTATAGTGATTTCAATTGATGAGATGAATTTGAATGCAATAATATATTATCAAACCATCATGGAAAATACAAAAAAAAAAAAAAAATACCTAGTTAAATAATAATATGAGCATTATAGTTCACAATGATAGACTATAAATCGGTAACTAAGCTGATCACCATCTCATCGAAAGACTTCAGCTAGATATATATTAAAATCATATTAGTTAAACCCGAATTCAGCAACAATCAGCAACAACATGCTTTCCATACAGCGTATGTTAGATGGGCTTAAACTTATAAATACGCTCAAATGCGAAGCTTGATATACACCCAAAAGAAATGGGTTAAACATCACGCTACATCACAACCGACTTATAACGGGTGTCCACTAAATAATGAGAACGAAAATAATGGGTCAGGAAAAAAATACCAGTGAAGTTTTGTTCAAACTGATTTATTTTATTAAAAGGGTCAACTTAAATCTTCAAACTAAGTTTAGTGAATATTGTCATATGGTCCGTGGTCCGCCAGTGGCGCAGCTTAGTCGTTATGCTGGAACATGACCGTTGGACGGCAGCCACATCGATTTTTCGATGCAGCTTTGATCCTGTTGGTAAGTTGCTTGGTGTTCTTGGCCTTCCAATTATCCTTGTATACCATGGAGCTCAAAAGACCGAAGAAATCCTCGATAGGACGGCACTGTGGCAAATTTGTCGGATTCCGGTCTTTTGGGACATATGGTATATTTTGGCTCTCCAAAAACGTTAGCGTTTTTTTGCGTAGTGCGATGATGCCTTGTCCGGCCAAAACACGTATTTGCCATCCGAGTGATGTTGTTTAAGAAATGGGATGAGTATTTTCTGCAAACACTCTCTTTGGTACACCTCCTGGTTGATGGCCAAACCGCTTGGTTTGAACCACGGCTTCGAAATACCCTTATCGGATATTACGATGTATAACATAACCTTCGATTCAAATTTGTGCTTGAACTTATACATTACTTTTGGAGGAGTAGTAGATTTGTCCTTAGTGTAGAATCGGTCGTTTCCCGGTATCTGAGACTTCGAAAGAGGAAAGTAGCTTTCGTCGTCCAGAACGAAAGATTTTCCGCCGTAATTCCGAGTCATCCAGCGGCATTGGGATTTCACGGTTTGAATCTGCTCATCTGTGTACCTCTGGGGATCTGGTTTTCTTTCTACACACTATTCCTTCTTTCTTTAGCGTCTTGCAGATGAGTGACTTCGAACAATGGAACTTTCGGGCTGCTTCCCGTTGACTTACCGAATCCTTGTTGTTGAACAGTGCTGCGCAGCGAGCGGAGCGTTTTCTCATTCATTATTTTCGCTGGACGGCCGCAACCTTTCTTCCGGGTTACTCTCATGCATGCCAGGATACGGTATACGGTGGATACCGGAACTTTTTCACGACAAAAATGGTCCACCGTGTATTTTTTCCACGATCTTCGTTCGCTTGAAAGAATTGTACAACGCGCGCGCGCAGTTCTTCCTGTTTCGACGGCATGCTGAACACGACTGAACATGTTAGAGTGAAATAAGAGTGTATGAAAATTTTCTGAGAGTGCAACGATTCATTCATCTAAAGTGACATTTCTATGCGGCCGTTTTTGTTCTGATGGAAAAGTACTGAAATCATTCTCATATTTTAGTGGACAACCCGTTACCACCGAACAATAGCCAATCGAAACAATAGCTAACTGATATACCTGATATCACAATAGTGCACAACAATGTATCGACACAACCGTTCACAGCCGTTTTTCAAAACAAACAGCAAATTTTGTTAAATAATAAGTGTAAAATTGTGTAACATTCATATTCATATTCAAGCTATTGTTCCGTGAAAAAACATCATTTTTGTTAACATTGTCACTTACGACCTATTGAAAATTTGCTCTAGTAATGAATTATTCTTAAAACATTTATAATTCAATGCTCTAAGTCACACACATAAGGTGTAAAAAACGAAGATGACGCCACTTCAATAACCAGTTGGAAAAGCAATTGGTGTGCAATAAAGGGTGTCCACGATGAAATTGCCACACACAAAATTGATTCGCAAAATTCGAGTTTTCATCCGATTGCCATCAAATTTTCAGGGATTGAGAAATAACTATTAAACTTCATTTTACCGTTTTACTCGTATTTTATTTACAGTCCATACGCAAATGCCCGCACCTTGGCCTTAACCCCGGCCATAAGATTCTGCACAACCTGTGAATCAACCGTTTTTGCATGTAAACCCATACTTTCTTCAGTTCCTCGACTGTCTTCACTACCTTAGGTCGTTTAAGAAGGTGCTGCTTCATAATCGCCCAGTACTTCTCGATGGGGCGGAGCTCCGGAGTGTTGGGAGGGTTGAACATTTTTCGGCACGAAATTGACCTTATTGTCCGCATACCACTTCAGCACGTCCTTGGAGAAGTGGCATGAGGCCAAATCCGGCCAGAAGATTGTTGGGACGTTGTGGGCCTTCAGGAGAGGAAGCAGCCGCTTCTGAGGCACTCTTTTATGTACACCTGTCCGTTCATCGTGTCCTGGGTCATGAAAGGTGCACTCCGCTTCCCGCACGTGCAGATGGCTTGCCAAACCAGGAATTTCTTCGCAAATTTGGACATCTTCTGAGTGCGGACATGCTCCGGAACGGTGAACTTATCCTTCGCCGTGAAAAACAGGTTGCCGGGGATCTGTTTGAAGTCGGCCTTCACATATGTTTCGTCGTCCATGATGCAGCATTCAACTTTCGTCAGCATGTTGAGGTACAACTTCCTGGCACGGGTTTTGGCGGACTTGTTCTGCTTCTCGTCGCGATTAGGGGCCTTTTGTACCTTGAACGTTCGAAGCCCAGCCTTAGTTTTGGCCTTCTGGACAAAACTTCGGCTTAGGTGCAGCTTCTTAGCCACATCCCGAACGGAGGCGTTCGGATTTCGGTTGAAGGCCCCAACTACGCGGTTGTGATTTTTGGTGTTGTACGGAATACTTTTTCCTTCACTTCTGGGCTTCCGATCGGTGGTCAACCGTTCCTCGAACCGCTTAATCACTCGCGACACCGTGGAATTCGCGATTTCCAACGTTTTAGCGATGGAACGATGCGAGAGATCCTTGTTCGCGTGATGAATGCGCAAGATTTTATCACGCACGAGCTGTTCTTTCGACTCCATTTCCGCGAGTTTTGATCACAGGACTTTAAAACTTGCAGGATGTAAATAATGCACTATGAACTAAATCCACCCAAATTTTCATTAAATTCTACCCAACGGTTAAAAAGTTAGAGCAATTTCATAGTGTGGCAATTTCATCGTGGACACCCTTTATGGAGGAATCCAGGCAACGCAAAAGTGAGTGTTTCAACGCGTTTTGAAACAAGTATGCAACATTGTTTTAAACTGGGTTTCTTTGTAGTTGTGACTGATAACTGTCAAATTAGCGTTCTTTTAGTTGGTTTTGCTAGTGATTTTTGTAAACGCAAGGTGAAATCTTGAAAAAAAACCTAGAAAATCTGCCATTAAATCATGGTAAGTTAAGTCAAATAAACAAAAATGTTTCAGATTATAAAAAGAAGAATGAGAAATGGTCGAGAATATAAAAAGTAGAGTGTTTCTTAGTGTTTATTGTTTGTTTTGATCGTTTTTTTTTACAGATGTCTACCACGAAACGGGGAAAAAACTTAACTGCGGACGAGGACCGACACATGTGCTTGTCGTGGGCAGATGTCGCGAAAGACCCTATAAAAGGGACAGACCAAAGTCAATATGTCTGCTGGGGTTCTGTAAAGGAGCATGGCAGGTTTGAATCTCGTCAAACCGATAAATTACGCCAACGATGGGGCATAATAAGCCGGGCAGTTGCCAAATTTGTTGGCTGTTACCACGGAGTATGTGGTACAACCCCAGAGGGCAAGTTGGACAAAGCGCTGACCGTGTATAAACATGAGCAAAAGGAGGACTTCAAATTTTTCGGGTGTATTCGATAAAAATGGCACACACATATATACTCATCAAAATTAAACTGATTATCGGATTTTTTTGAAATTTTCAGGGATTGAAGAACTACTAATGAGTTTTGATTTACAATATTTGTTTTATTCAATTTCGTCTCCCATCCCGAATGCCCGCACCTTCCTTTCCACTCCACCCATCAAGTTTTGTACAACCGATTTTCCCAGTGTTTTTGTTGTTTTTACCCAAATTTTCTTCAATTCTAGCTCTGTTTTTATAGTTTTGGGATGTTTGCGAAGTTCCGTTTTCATAATTGCCCAGAATTTTTCAATTGGACGAAGTTCCGGAGAATTTGGTAGGTTCATATCCTTTGGCACAAAATTGACTCCGTTGGCTCGGTACCACTCCAATACGTTTCGAGCGTAGTGGCAGGATGCTAGATCAGGCCAAAACAGAGTTGATCCTTTGTGCGTCTTAATGAATGGCAAGAGACGCTTCTTAAGGCACTCTTCCGTGTAAATCCCACCGTTTATTGTTCCGGAAGTGATGAAGGGAGCACTTATTTCACCACATCCGCAAATCGCCTGCCAGATTAGAAACTTCTTTGCAAATTTCGATAGTTTCTTCTTTCGAACATCCTCCGGAACATCAAACTTCGACTTGGCAACGAAATATTCTTGCCCAGGAAGTTGACGGAAGTCGGCCTTGACGTTTGTTTCGTCATCCATCACGATGCAACCGGATTTGGTGAGCAGCTTCGTGTTAAGTTTCCGGGCGCGGGTTTTCGCAGTGATGTTTTGTTTTTCATTCCGGTTTGGGGCTTTTTGCACTTTGTAAACATGTAACCCAGCACGCTTCATAGTTTTCTGCACAAAACCGACTGACACCTTAGACTTTTTAGCGACATCTCGAATCGACATGTATGGACGGTTCTTGAATTGTTGTACGACTTCCCTGGCCATTTTACTGTCGATTGGACCACTTTTACGACCACTCCCTTCCTTCCTTTGTACGCTCAGACGCTCCTTGAAGGTTCTTATTACACGAGACACAGTTGTATTTGCAATTCCAAGCCTTTTAGCAATCCACCGGTGGGACGCCCCTGGATTTTGATTGTGAGTGCACAAAGTTTTCTCACGGACAATTTCTTGTTTCGACGACATGACTGGAACTACTAAATGTTTAACTTTGAAACTTGGCAGATGTAAATAATACACTATGGATAAGATCTACTCAAATTTCTAGGTTTTTTACTTATACGATTCAAAAGTTACAGAAGATTTTCTGTGTGCCATTTTTATCGAATACACCCTTTATTAGGACGTTCAGGTCGAATAAACGTGCCGGATGGGCCAAAATGTGGTAGCATTTCACAACAAACCCGAATGCTCGCTCCACATCATTCCGGTAAGCTTCCTGCATTTTCGCGTAATGCTTCTCCATGACATTTGACGGATTGGAGATGGTCTTTACAAACACGGTCCAATCTGGATAAATCCCATCAGCCAACAAATATCCTTGATTGCGCTCTTTTCCATTAAGCCGATACGTTGCATTCGGCATGAATCTCTAGAAAAATTAAAACTCATAAAATATAACCAAACAACATTGTATTGCACAAATAACTAACATTGATGATGTTGTTGACAAGAGTTGACCGATCAAGGATATTGATGTCATTTAAGCTTCCAGGAAACTCGAAAAAGCTGTGCCAAATATGCGTGTCTTGGGAAGCAATTGCCTCCAGCACAATGGGGGCCTTGCCTGCCTTGCCGGTGAATTAACCTAACATCCCCGAGAATGGTTTGGTGAGCGTAGGTAATGCTAAACACTTCGATTAGTGACGAGCAGAACTGCTTCAATCGAAGCATCGCCCTGGAATCGCCAATCTGGACGTATTCGTCTACTTAATCCGAGAAGGATCCATATGCCAGCATTCTGACTGCTGCACAAACTTTCTGAACAGCATCAAGCCTTTGCTAAAAGAAAGTCACTTTGCTGCTTTAAGCCGTTGGAAAATCGCCAGAACATCTCCTTCATCATCCAAAGTCTTCTCAGGAACTTTCGATCATTGCACCGAGGGATTTCGGAAAAGTAATCATAGAATAACCACTTTTGCGCTATGATGCCACCCTTGGCCGCAATGGAGCATGCTGTTCCAACTCGGAAAGCAGCACTTCCAAGTCGGAATCGTCAATAAATTCCTGTAGAAGAAAATCGTCGAAGCCGTCTGCCATTTTGCTACTTTCAAACTATACGCACCGAGTACTGTGACTTATTTTCGTTTCAAATCTCGCAAATGTTTACACAAATACACACAAATAATCATGAGCGAACAATATTTTCAAAACAGCGCATTGAGATTAACTCAGGCTTGGGAATCGGCCCTAGTTTCATGTTTGTTGCAAACTGCATGCAAGTTTTAAAATTTAGAACCGTCAAAAATAAAACTAGAACACGCTAAGGCCAACCCCAACGCTGTTCTACTTTGTATGGGCTGTTTTAGTTTACAACTAGAACTGAAACAAGCCATTCCCAATGATGTGTTGCAGTTCTACTTTTCGAGCAAATTTTTGCAACAGATTTACAACTGCTCGACAGCTCTGTTTTAATTTCAACGCGATTTGAAACACGGATGCAACATTGTTTTAAACTGGGTTTCTTTGTAGTTGTGGCAGCTGTTATGACTGATGACTGTCAAATTAGCGGTTTTTGACAGTTCCAAAATTTAAAACTGGCAAGCAGTTTGCAACAAACATGAAACTCAGCGTTGGGAACGGCCTAATGACAATGCAGTGTTTTAAAATTATTGGTTGCTCAATAATTCGTGTTTACAAAAATCACTTGCTTAACAAATAAAAAATAACAGTAATAACAGCTGGCACAACTACAAAGAAAATCAATTTAAAACAATGTTGCATTCGTGTTTCATATCTCGGCGAAAATAGAACAGAGCTGTCGAGCAGTTACAAATCTGTTCGAAAAATTTGCTCGAAAAGTAGAACTGCAACACAGCATTGGGAATGGCATGTTTCAGTTCTAGTTGTAAAGTATAACATCCCATATGAAGTACAGCGTTGGAATCGGCCTAATGTCTTTGCATGTTCTTATTTTGGTGTGATGATCCGGTCGTTGAATGCACAATCATCTTCATCAATCAAGAATCTATCCAAGAAAATTGAATCGTAGTAAATACATCCATCAGGTCCGATCACCGCTATTCACATCAACATCGGGTTCGAATCCCGACGGTTTATATTTTCGTTTTTTACATTTAGCGTCGAGAAAGTAGATTTGCCAGTTTCATGAATAAAGTTTTCAGTATCAGGAGTTCAGCTCACGGATTTAACCCGATCAAATAATTATTTCATTGCGGTAGAAAAATTGTTCACGATTTCATGAATATGCTTTGTTCACGGTGTATATTCATAACACAAAAACACATCATTTGCATGAAATCATGATCTGTTTCTCATTTTGAAGAACAACTAATTTCCCGTGCAACTGTTGGCATTACGGTGGCCCCACGATTTTGGTATTAAGTTTTTTTTTTGTCTTCAATAAATAACTCAAAGAAGTTGAAAAACTCCAAAGAATTACCTCGGAATAGTGTAGCACCATTGCTGCTCCAGAACACTGCTCACTATTATTTGTCCACTTCCAGTTCCAGACTCTAATCGCCTTTGGCTGTACGTGACATGTCATATGCCCCTGTGTACTTATTTGGTAAAGTGACTATCCTCCTCTCCCATACTGTAATTCCCTCCACTCTCCACCCATCCAATCGTCGTCGTCGTCGTCGTCGTCGTCGTCGTTTTCGAGCAGCAAAAAGCTTTGAATCAAAATACACCGGAAGGAAAATAAATTTCAGTTGCACAAACAAGGTCTGCCAGTCCTCGCCTGCTGTAGGACCCAAGTAAGTAGATTCTGCATAAATATTTCAGCTCTGCGTCAAGTGGTATTCCGGATGTGTTTTCTTTTATGTGCCGCCGTCGTCGGAATTTTTTTTTCTGAACATTTACAAAAAGGTGGGAAACGAAAGACAGAACCGGAAATCACCTTCACCCGATGAGAAAAAAAAAGCTCGCGCAAGAAAGGATACCAGCAAGCAAGAAAGTGTTTGCAAATTAAATTTTAAATTCCACTCAAAGGATTTGTCGGGATGGGTTTTCTTTCCCAAGCGTCTGTCGCGTGTTTGTAGTCTTCAAAGGGTAGTAATGAACGCTTGGAAGTTGCATCTGATGATAACAAGGATTACGGAAAGATGAAGGGAAAATCGATTCAAGCTTACAGGAGATACACCATCTCATAGCCTACTGAGCTCAGAAAAAACACTTGAAAACTATCGCATAATCACCTGAACTAAAAATGAGTTATGTTTGAAATAGAACTTCAAACCCAGCAGGCTGCTTCGGCCATTTTCCGACTGTAGGTCCTGCAGTTGATGACGACGACGGCGACTACGGCGGTGTTCCGCATCACCACTAATGACATTTGCGGGTACCGCTTCGTCGCACCTGGCGTCCATGACCTTCATCTCTCGGCAGTGGGCTTGCTGCTCAGTCCAACAACCATGCTGATGATGATGATGATGATGATGATTATGATGATGGCGGCCACCATCGCCATTATGAACACCCGTTTGCGGTGGCAATTTCGTGGATGCTGCTGTTATTTCGATGGGAAAACTTTGGTTCTGACTGCCGGCGCTGGTGCTGTTACTTCTGTTATTGATGATATGCATTGGGTCGTTTGAGGCAGAAGGTCGTCGAAGTGGTTTATTGCAAATCGGCGGCGATGATTGTTGTTTTTGCTCGAAAAACCATAGTTCAAATCGTGGTTGCAGGAAAGCCGATTGTGACTCCAGCGCAATGTGCCGGCCCGGAATGTGGTTGGTGACGTTGAAGTGGAGGATTGTAGAGGAATCTAGGCAACGGACGAAATAGAAATGAACTGAAAATGTCAACTAAATTTTGCATTTGGGTTTGGGTGTAACTCAACAATTATAATCAGAAAAGTTAATATTGTTTAATAGGTGCACAAAGTATTTTAATAAAGCATGCAACATTGTTATAGTTTTTGCAACGTCTCGCATAACATTTGAAAAGGATCTGTTTTCGTTTATCAATTGTCGTCATTGACTTTCTGTTTGGTAATTCACGGTCAAACTAAAAAAATCGATTTAACGGATATACGTAAAATTTTACATTTTTACGGTAATTTTTTTACAAATAACTGTAAAATTTCACCAAAATCCGGTAAATCGGATTACCGAATGTTCAGGTGTTGAAAATTTGGTAAAAAATTACCGAATATTGTAATTTTCTAAGTGTGTTAGCAGCATATTTTAGCGTATGATCAGATATGTATGATTTTGGCTCTTCAATCACTAATTTTTTTGGATAACATTCCAGTTACATTTCAAAAATAGCATGACCTGTTACTAATATGTTATTAAGAATCCTTTAGAAGCTTCGTCTTATAGAATAGTCTGTTACTTTTTAGAAAATATATCTTATATAGATATCTAATATAGAATCATATATCTTTTTAACAAAATTTGATATATGATGACTGGCATGAACTTCTATAATTTTAAGCCTTTTCAGGGCAATTAGACGTAATTTTTTTCAGCTACAAACCAGTGGACGTCAGATATGTTTTTGACATACATGTATTATATTCGCTTAAATATGAATTCATATACACCGTGTCCAATATATTCTCATACAAAATAAAACTCTATTTATTTCAAATCGATAATCCAGATTTTATTGATAACTTTACCCATTATATTGCAATATAATACTGATCAACTACAGCATATGTTTTGGAATAACACCGCCTTTGACCTTCTTGACCAGGGAGATCGCAGCAAGCCGTGCTTCTAAACTGACGTGTTTTGTTTTTGCTGCGTCGTTTTCGCGAACAAAAATCAAACAATAATTCGTTATTTAACTCTAACTAACAGTGAAATCATTAAATTATAGGCGTGTTTTGGGAAAGACGTAGTGAATACAATGGATTCCCACCCGAAATGTGTGAGTGTCGGTAGTATTTCCACATTTTTTGGTTTTTTGTGCTTCGCCCTGCACCCGGAAGAAGAGTTACATCAGCTTAGTCTTGTTTATTAGTGGTAGTATTGTGAAATCCGGACATAAATGATAAAGTTTGAGTGTTTGTCCGCTTTGTCGCGAGTGAATCGATAATTATTTGCAGTTTTGAAGTTCGTTATAGAGTCGCCTCATAGCGGGGATTTGATAAAAAAAAAGAAAAAAAAAGAAGAAGACCAGTGCATGTAGAAAACGGCCATTTGCTTGTCAGAAGCAGCAAACGAAGACAATGCACATAATTTCAGAAGCGTTCACCACGTAGTTGTGCAGGTTGCATATCTATCGGGCGGTTTGTCAACGTCAATTTTTGCGCTTATTTCGTCACGAGTGCATGAAGCTAATTACGAATCAACGTCGAGAATTTTCATGTTTACGAATGAACAAGCGAGTGTAATTAAGGAAGCGGCCATGGGTGAGATGTATCTGATTATAACTCTATTACTCTTTTTCTATAACTATAACTATAACTATATAACAATAACCTTATTTTTAAATAATACCAAATACGTACCTGGTTTGGAAATTGAACATTTCCAAATCTGGAAGTGTGTTGCAGTGCCCTTATCCAAATGATATCGGTAATGTATACATGCGGGGCTTATTGTATGTGAAAGTAACTTCGGAATGGGTGACTCTCCAGACATTCTGAAATGGGTTGCTGGATCAGCAGTAGAGCTATCACTTTCCAGCTCTCGGATTAAAGCTGCTTCCAATGATCACTTGAGGGGTTGTTGTAAACATATTTCTTCCATAATACCATTTCCGGTCAATGAGTGTTAGATTGTACACACACACACTTAGAATTTTTTTTTGCAGTGTTCAGTGGTTTTTTGCCGTACTTTCAACAGGTGAACGTTCGGTAGTCCAATATAAGTTACGGCGCGTTAAAAATATTCTCGTTTTTCCTGTTCCGTTTAATTTAGGTTTCGTTTGCACGTCACGAGTTATACACGAATTCACTCAACTTGATTTTAACTTTATTTTTTACTTGCTTCATTTATCTTTTAATGCTTGCCAGTCCTAAATTAATAGCTTTATTTTTTGACATTTCTTGACATTTTTATATTCCAGTAGGGGAGGAAGGGGTAACCCCGTCACCTTAAGCATTGCGATTTTTTAAAATTAATGTAAAACTTTAAATGACAGGTACCCCTAGCATAATTATTTGATGGAGTTTTTTGCTTTATACGATTTGTGCGTTGGAAGTGTCAAAATATGTGTTGTCGGTCAAACAACATACACAAAACAAACATGGTAAATATTGAAGTTTTTCAATCAGTGCGGGTAAGACCGTCACCCCCATGGGGTAAGACCGGCATTAATTTTTATTAAAATAGTTTTGAAGATTTCTGCAAACGAAATTTAATTTTGAACATGTAGATATTTTTGATCTCTTGTGATGATTTATTAACCATCTCCATTGGCCATTTCTCAAGGGGTAACTCAAAGGACATATTTTAGAGTGATTCAGATTCATACATACCCATGTGCCATAATTTTGTTTGAAATCTGTTTTTATCTGTACGAGTAATCTTTTTTTCTGATTCTTGAGCCCTTATGATTAGCACGTAGTATATGGACAGCCCTTTATATTGAGCAGATTCCGGAGTCTCTAAAATCTCCAGGTTTAAAACATGTGCGACAAGCCCAATATTGCCAGAAGTCAGTTTTTATCAATCAGGGAAATTTTCACAAGACTTTTGATGTGGGTTTGATTAGAAATTACCATTCGCACAATTTTTGTTGAACGGATGGGCAATCTTTTTTTTTTCATCCAGCTCAAAAGCCAGCTCACGGACATCGTTCTTTCAAATGCCGTAAAAACGACTTTCCAGATCAAGCAGGTGTTGCAAATGTTCCGCTTCCTGTTCCGGCGTGAAAACCGTTTCTCGTGATCCCAGTTTTGACTTCACCACCTTTCCCGTAACATAGTCTGCCAACGTAGTTCTTGGAGTTCCAAACGCCTTAGCAGCACGATTCACGGAAATCCCGCGATCCACTGCGTCCTTTGCCTGGATCAGCTGCTGATCGGTCCAATTTCCACAGTGGGTGTTCAATTTGTAGTTGCGTGGCATCTGATAAAAATGGTTAGGTAGTTTCACAAACATCCGCTCATCCAAAGAGCATGACGGTGTTACCCGCACCGATGAGTGACGGGCTTACCCCAAAGGCACTTTTTTTCTTAATTACACCGTAAATCTTGGATAATTGATTAAACTTACCTTTCAATGAATCTCAGCACTAAGATACAGTGTAAATGAAAGTACGCGATCTATGGAATTGAATTTCTGTACTTAATTATTTGTCAAGACGTTAAAATAACACATCGAAAAATAACATCCGGTATTGCTGCGACGAGGCTTGTGTTTGTTTTGTTTATTTTTCTCGAGTTCGACAGTTCCCAGTGGGTATCATGTGTCTCGAAATGGTTAAAATGATAAATACTAATAATAAGTATAGTCAAAAACATACTGCAAAATGGTTTTCTTGTAAAGCCGTTGGGGTGACGGGGTTACCCACATTTCCCCTACTGTGAACCACGCACACTTGTGCCTGACCCCAATAGCATTCATATTTTCTGTTGGTTTAAATCGGAATCAAAATTTTTAATAATTATACTGTACATCTCCGGTCAACCGGATGTCTGGAGAATAAGCCAGAAACATCATCTAAAATCTTATGGTTATCAAAATGATATCCCTACCTAAATTCAGCGTTCCGTTTACCAAAACGAACAATGCTGCTAACCCTACCCCATATATCCAACATCCCAGTGAGTTCTCGTGGAAGTGCAGAGGTGTTCTCGGCTTCCATCAAAGCGAGAACCACGTCAACATACTCCTACCCTATCCTTATTTGACCTGCATGGATGCGGCCGGCGCTGGTATTGCTTTTTTAAATTCTAGATCGCCAGTTTTTACACATTGAGGATGACTGTTAGTCCCAAACATCATCTGTTGGTTCTCTGTGTAATAACAGCCGATCTGGCAATAACAGAGTAGCAACCGCAAGCAGTCAATCATGCTCATGCTCATGCTCAACACCGCCTTTGATCTTCTTGACCAGCTCCAGACTTTTTTCGAAACCGTCACAGGCGGCACGCACGACTTCCATCGGCATTTCGTCCCAAATTCGTTTGATTACGGTTTTGAATTGGTTCATATTAGACGCCCTGTGGCCGTTTACCTTCGCCAGCATGTATGACCATACGAAATAATCCAAGGGATTCAGATCTGGTGAACTGGGAGGCCATTCATTCTTGTCCAAAAAGTCGGTCAAATTTTCTAGGCAGCAGCCCTCAACGAGATTTGCAGTATGCGATGGCGCTCCATCCTGCTGAAACACATAGTGATCATCTCCAAACACCTCTTGTACATATGGCTTGACAATTTTCTCCAAAACTTCCGTTTTATAATATACGACATTCACTTTAACGCCGTTTTTGATGAAAACCAGTGGTGATTTGCCTCGCTTGCAAATTCCTCCCCAAACCATCACTGACGCAGGTCTTTGGAACCGTGAAATATTCCTATCACTCTCTGGAACAGTTCTCGAAGAGATAGCCCACAATCTGTCGTTCTGGACATAGTGAGATTGTTGCAAGACGAATAACTTGTCGTCGGAAAAGATAAATTCTTCCCTACCGCGCCGCGACAAAAGCAGACTTGCTCTTTCGAGTCGTTTCTGCTAGGAAGGTTCCGAAACTCCGTGAACCTTACGTTTCTTCAAAGCTTGGAATCCGAGGCCATTTTGCAGTATATTGTACATTGACGATCTCGAAACATTCAGATCTGCGGCTATTTTACGTACAGAGCGCTGTTATTGTCGTCTAATCCCTTCCCTGACCACTTTAACAACTCGTGCAGTCCGCATTGTACGAGTACGACCGGATCTCTTCCTGTCATCCAACGAGCAGGTGTCACGGTACCTTCGGATGGTTTGGTACACAACGTCCGGCTTTACTCCGAAGTTTTTCAAATTTCTGAAAATAGCACCCGGGCCCTCACCTTTCAAAAACTTTTTTATCACCACAGCACGAAGGTCCTTCATCGCTGGTAAAAGATAAACACCAAATTAAAACAATCGGACGTAACCTAAAAGCGTTTGTGTAAACATAGTACAAAACTACACCAACACAGTTGAGGAGTTGCACGACACCAATGCAAGGAAAACGTGTATGAGAATATATTGGACACGGTGTGTTTGGGATATGGAAGGGACCAACAGGACACCCAATTGAAGCAGATTGGATAAGAAGAGTAGAAATGCCGACTCCCCACAGCCAACAGGTTATGTATTTTCTACCCCTGGTGGGGCGAATTCTGTAAGCAGACTGAAACAAAGAATATGCTAAGGTGAAGGTCACTGGAATCAGCAAATTGCCGACACCATGTCTGATTGGCACCGCCACTTTAAGTTTTTTGAAGGCACATGTATAAGAAACTACAAACATTGCTCATGCCAACTACCCAACTTTACAAAAAAGTTTGGAATATCAATTAATTGTACGGTCTTAGATTTGTACCTTACTAAATTTGAAGTAGCGATGCAAATTGGCCATGATGGCCCCGTTTTTGGATTTCAGAGAGGAAAATGTCTTGGGGCGAGAACTTGAGTGCAATATTATAGGGAACACAGCAGAAATTGGAATGCTTCAAAGTGTTGTGAAACCAAGGTTGCAGGATGTGTTGGTGCGGAGGTGAGTCACGCGAGCGATAATTCTAGACAAAATAGTCAAAAGGTCGAAAGTACCATTTGTAAACAATGACTTCTAGTGTATTTTTCTGAGGTCTGCTAGCTCCCACAAACAAAATAGCATCAGAAACAGATACAGGGAGTTATTACCTTCCCGTCGGTAGTGGATATAGATGTTAGCAACTTGGCATTTCCACGAAATTTCCGTTTTAAGTCATTGTTCACAATTATTACTTTCGACCTTTTGACGATTTTGTCTAGAATTATGAGGAATGGCATGAGTTTGGGGTTGGATTTCCTCAGAGCAGCACACTTTGATAAGTACCAGTGTTATTTTGAAAAGTTAATACATCTTGACCTACACAGCATTTTTTATTGACAATATAATCAAGTACTGCTTGTTGGATGTTCTGGAAACATCCCAGAAACATAGGGTAGTTAAGTTTTAAGAAGAACTTGAACAACTTACTGCTCGATAGTTTTTCGTACCAAATCAAAAAATCAACTACACCAATTACATAATCACCATCGTATCAAATAATTTGCAAATTGACCAACTTCCCATGAATCTTAGAGGGTTTGAGCTGTTTAGTGGAATACTTGTAACTATAAATTAGAAGAAAAATTAGTAATCTCCATTTAATTCCAACTACCTTTGCTTATCTGCGACAGATACGCGTATTTCGTCTACAATGTGCAGACTTCTTCAGTGTTTCGTATTAATAACTCGACTAATAACCAACTTCCCATATTTTTTTCAACTACTCTTAAATTATTAAAAAAAAAATTGTGATATTCTGCTTTTTATCATGAAAAATGTACCAGCTAGATGTCCAAAACTTCTGGTCTAACTAAATCTGTTTCTCAAAGTTCAGGTTATTTTCAGAAAGTTGTTTCTTAAGTATTGATGGATGATCAGCAAACTTTTTGGAAGTTCAAATAAGTTTCCAGAAACTTTGAGAATTTTTCGGCAATTCAATGGACTTCTTTAAGTTCGTTACTTCTCTTCTCAAAAGAGATCAACCTCCAAATGTTTATACTTCTGAGAAGTCTAATCAACTTCTGTCAAGTTTATGGTAATTCAGTTCCGAAGTTCATAGTAATTCAGAAAATATTTTTTAAAGATTTCGTTAAGTTTCTAGAAGCTTATGTAAGCTCGGATCAATTCACGCAATTGAATAATATAATATTGGAAAACAATTTCTGAAAATATCAAAGATTCTTAAATCTATCTTCAAGGTATCATCTGTTTCCGACAGAAAGCATATCAAAACTGTCATAGTAAAATGTATTTACTACCCCAGAAGATATGCCTTATTATCAAGATCGCCAGTAAACCTGCCGTAAATTTTCTATACAACAAGTTTGTCTAAAATTTATTTATATGAGCTATTTTCGTGAGCTAAAGACTGTATCGATAAAATTTGGACACACAAAATAGGTCACCAAAAATTTTCCTTGAGCCCGATTCTTTTAAAACTTTCTGGAAATAAAGTACTACTAAATGGTTAAGTTTTGACATCATTGGTTTATTGAACCTCTTCTCCCAACCCAAATGCCCGCACCTTTGCCTTGACCCATTTCATCCAATTTTGGGCAATGATAGGACCGACTTGCTTACTTACTTTTAACCACACTTTCTTTAGTTCAAGTTAATTTTCTATCAGTTTTGGAGTTTTAACGAGCTTTGCCTTCATGATTGCCTAAAATTTTTCAATTGGGCGAAGTTTCGGAGTGTTTGGAGGGTTGACATCTTTTGGTACAAAAACTACATTAGTACACATGCCCTTTTCGCTCAATTTCCCTAAAACATCTGTTCTATTTCCAACCTGCCGCACACTGACGAAACTTTCAACACTTTCTTTTCATATCTTTCATTCTAGCCAAAAACATTAATGTTCACTCTTGGTGCGTCATGATGATGAGCCTTCTACATACATTATTATCTTTGTACCAGTCTAAGACGGGCCGCGCATAGTGGCAAGATGCCAAATCCGGCCAAAACAGTGTTGGGCCATGGTGAGATCTCAAGAAGGGCAGAAGTCGTTTTTGGAGGCATTCGTCCTTGTAGATTTGTCCGTTGACGGTCCCAGAGGTGATGAAGGGCTGACTCATTTTGCCACATCCGCAGATCGCTTGCCAGACAAGGAATTTTTTGGCGAATCTCGACAGTTTCTTCTTCCGTACACTCTCCGGAACGGCCAACTTAGAAGTGGCGACGTAGTGCTCCTGTCCTGGCATTTGTTTGGTGTCGGCTTTAATGTAGGTCTCATCGTCCATCACAATGCAGAACGGTTTTGTGAGCCACTCCCTGTACAGTTTTGGCCACCGAGTTCTGTTTATCGCTCCGGTTTGGTGCCTTCTGGACCTTGTACACATGCAATCTAGAACGTTTGATTGTTTTCTGCACATCACAAACTGAAACTTTCGCCTTTTTCGCAACATCCCTGATCGAAATGTTGGGATAACGCTTAAATTGGTTCAATACCATCCTGGCCTTCTCCGGATTTGATGTGCCACGTTTTTTGCCACTACCATTTTTCCACTTGGTTGTCTTACGGTCCTTGAACGTTTTGATCACATGAGGTACGGTTGAATGTGCGATTCCGAGCTGTTTTCGGATCCATCGATGAGAAGCGTTTGGGTTTTCGAAGTGAGTGCTGAAATCACTCGACCGATTTTCGCGAATCTCATTACACAATTGACACAACACAATGAAATACATTCAGTTAAAATTTCAATAATTTTTACCACACGCTAAAAAGTTACGAACAATTGCGTGTGTCCAAATTTCATCAAATACAGTCTTTAATCATCACCTATCCATCGATAAACTGTTTGTTTGCTGTGAAGCTTTCATTTCCGAGCAATCGAGATACTATTCGGAATCAGAATTTGCCACCAAATTGTCGTAAAATCCACAACAGTCACAATTCCGGGAGCTTTATCATTTCGAACTAGTCAGCAAATCCAGAAAATGCAGTGTCTGTAAAAAACTAAGAGAACCATTCGTTATTCAGGAATGAACCGAAAAGCAGTTCTCTAGTACCAGAAGCAAACGTGAGGTAATTATCAGCATCTGAGGCGAGCAACACCACTTCCGGCACCAGCATCACCCGTACGAAACACGGCCACTTTTCGGCTCAAAACCTGAAATTTTACTCATCAATTGATATTATCAAGCAGCGTGTAGTGTTTTGGCACGGTATTTTTCCTATTACCTTCTCACGAGTCACCATGGCCTAGCGAGATCAACCACGGATTCAAGAACAACTCCTTCCAAAAATCTACGATCGAATCCCCATGTCAGAAACATAAAAAAAAAAACTTGACAACCCCATTTGGTTATGCTTTTTATTTCAATTACATTTCGAGTCCATAAAGTAAAGCTTGCTTCAGATAGAATTGGAACAGAAACAATTGCGTGTATTTCCGTTATTTATTATTGAATTCAAGATCTTTTTTTTATGCAATTGTAGCGTTTTTTTCATACTTTTCAAAAAAAATACGGATAAAATTATTCGTCACGGTTTCGAAGGAATTCTCGAATTTTTCCTGTAACACGGCTCATTAGGCGGCGCACACCTTCTTCGTCCATCGTTTTAGCTATCTTATTCCACCAGGTCTTCATCTGATTGATGTCTTTGACAACCTTTCCCTTTGCCTTGAGTCTCCTCTTCATGATTGCCCAGTATTTCTCAATAGGGCGGAACTGGGGGCAGTTGGGTGGGTTAAGGTTTTTCGGAACAACCTGGACCCCTTTCTCTGCATACCATTCTTGAACGACTTTGCTGTAATGACAGCTTTCCAAATCTGGCCAAAACATTACGGGATGGTCGTGGGATCGAATGAACGGCAAAATTCGTTTTTGGAGACACTCTTTTTGGTATAGTTCCGACGTCATTGTCTTATTTGTAACGAAAACTTTCGTTTTTTGCCACAGCTGCAAATGCCCTGCAAAATCATGAATTTTCGTGCAAATTTGTCGGCAAAAACAAATTTAAATTTGGCTGGAACATCCCCCGATCCGTTGCCAAGTAAAATTTTTGACCTGAGATTTGCCCGAAGTCAGCCTTGACATAGGTTTCATCGTCCATCAGAAGACACCCGTCGAACTTGGTCAGCACCTGGTCGTATAGCTTCCGAGCACGGATTTTGGCCACACTATTCTGTTTTATGGTCCGATTTGGCTGTTTGCTAGCTCGATACGACTTGATTCCTTCCCGGAGTCGAGTTCTCCTCACGGTACTATGGGCAGCACCGAATTTTCTGGCGAAATCACGGTCCGACAGATTGGGATTCCTCTTAATCGTCTTCAAAATCTTACCACGCAGTTTCCGGTCGACAGTCCCACTCCGACGATTGGCTTGAGGCTGCCGAATCGTCATCAAAGTTTCCTTATACCGTTTGATAACGCGCCATACGGTATTTTTGGGCAATTTCAGCTGTTTAGCTAGCCTAGATGCAGACCACAATGGATTTTCCAAATAACTGTGCACATTTTTTCCTTCTCTCGGCTTCCATGTTGATTGTTTACAAAGTACAGTCGATTTGCGGAATGTCAAAAATATATACGTGAAGCTGACAAAATTCCCGACACGTGGGCACCAAGAACTTCCAAATCCGTCCACCAGGATCGCCACAATATGAGCAAAAATTTGTTCCAATTCTAAATGAAGCAAGCCTTATAGGCGTGCTTTGGGAAAGACGTAGTGAATACAATCGATTCCCTCCCAAAATGTGTGAGTATCGGTAGTATTTCCACATTTTTTTGGTTTTTTGTGCTTCGCCCCCGCACCCGGAAGAAGAGTTACATCAGCTTAGTTTTGTTTATTGGTGGTAGTATTGTGAATGAGTGTTCGTCCGCTTTTTCGCGTGTGAATCGATAATTATTTGCAGTTTTAAAATTCGTTATAGAGTCGCCTCATAGCGGGGATTTGATATTGGCAGTGTGGAGTGAAAAAAAGGAGACCAGTGCATGTAGAAAACGTTGTTGTGTAGGTTGCATATCTAACGGGCGGTTTGGCAACGTCAATTTTTTGCGCTTATTTTGTTACAGTGCATGAAGCTAATTACGAATCAACGTCGAGAATTTTCATGTTTACGAATGAACAAGCGAGTGTAATTAAGGAAGCGGCCTTGGGTGAGATGTATCTGACTATAACTATATAACAATAGCCTTATTTTTAAATAATACCAAATACGTGCCTGGTTTGGAAATTTAATATTTTCAAATCTGGAAGTGTGTTGCAGCGCCCTTATCCAAATGATATCGGTAATGTTTACATGCGGGGCTTATTGTATGTGAAAGTAACCTCGGCTTGGGCGTGACTCTCCAGACATTCTGAAATGGGTTGCTGGATCAGCAGTAGAGCTATCACTTTCTAGCTCTCGGATTAAAGCTGCTTCCAATGATCACTTGAGGGATTGTTGTAAACAGATTTCTTCCATAACACCATTGCCGGCCAAAGAGTGTAAGATTGCACAAACGCGCGCACACACACACATCTTAAATGGAAGAAAATAAAGAAAAATAGTATTGTCAATTCTGAGTTCCTATTTTTGGTGTTGTATGCGTTGTACCCAAGTTGTATCCGTATTGGCAATTTGTACAAAGATATAAACGCTCTATTTCATGCTGGTTGGGGAACTTTTGTTTGAAAGATAAAAAGATTTCTGGCATGGCCTCATTTATCGAAACCACATTGAACATTTTCAAAAATTACTGTACTTCTTGTTGTGGTAATATATATTCAGTGAAGAAATTAAAAATCATGAATAGTACATCGATAATCAGAATGTCACTTCTGAACTTTACGAATTCATCAACGTGTGGTTCATACAATATAGCAAAAAAAGTAATGTTCAAGCACACACCTAACCAAATCATAGGATGAAACTGAAAGTTGGCATTATCTACTTTGCAGCCATTTGTAGGCAAAAATCAGCAAGCATGAAAAATAAATTGCAGTTAGATTAACTGTTCATAATAAGGTGCATATTACGGCAAAATATTCAAAGCAACAACCTAAATAACATTTAACTGACTCTTTTTAAATGTTTCTCTGGAAATTAAATTGGTTTTGAATTATTCAATTACGTTCAACACCACCACTCTCAAAACTATCGCCTTTTTGAGAATTTTGATCTGATGAGTCATCTATGTGCTCCAAATCATCAGAAATAGATAAAAAAAATTCATTTACAATTTGTTGATGAGTAAACCCAATTGGTGGAATACAGGTATCCAGAACCAAATCCTCAACTGCTTCTACTCTTAGATTCATCTGTAACAGTTGTACAATTGAAACTGGGATGTGAATCAATAGTTTCCGTAGTGGATTCATCTTCTTGGTCAGTGGTTTCGGACGATGTTTCGCTAAATTGAGTTTTCCTTTTGCACTGTAAATTTAAGTGAAATGTAAGATCCACATAAGTCCAAACACGACACATACTTTTTTAATATACTTTTGATTGATCCAAGGCTCCATTAACCAACTTGAACTATATGCAAATCGATCACTCTTTTTGTCGAATCAAATAATCAAAACCATTCCATGCGCCAGTGTGTATGATCCTAGAATTCTCGAGTAATTTTTTAAAGGGACGTATCTGTTTTTTGTAAACAAAGAGGGGAAGTAAGATTTAAGCGATAAATTCTTTAACCCCTTAGTACTGTCACGCAAACTTGGATCACCAACACAAGGAATAACATTTCCCTAACATGATGGTGGTCCTAGTTTGCGCAGTGGCGTCTCGTGAGAAAAATTAACGGTTGTGCTTCTGAACCCGGACGTCAATTTGACAACAATATCTTGCATAGTTCCTCCTTTGCAGTCTCTTGTGATATGCCACAAAAGTACCTTGTCCATCCCGAAACAACAATAAAATTGCAACTTGCCAGTGTAAAGTACTCTGTGCAGACCACAAAATGCACAAAACAGACACTAACTCATCGGCAATCAAGTTATGGAAAAAAACATCTACAAACGATCACGTGTGGTATATACAATCTGGTCCCTTTGAAATGCCAGTCTGCGGTATTAACGGAGTATTAAATCGTGAATTGACAATACATGAAATATACATTTAGACTGTGCAGTGCTGTTCCCACTGAGTTTCTAAGTGCCAGGGTTTCTAAATTTAACGTTTGAATCTACTTCCCTCTTTGATTACAAATCAGATACGCCCCTTTGAAAAAGTACTCAAGAATTCAATTTTCTTTTTTACTTCTGTTGTTTGTCGTATTTTTGTACTGTCCTGCTTGCTCTCACGAATAACATCATGAATAAACGGAAAAAAAACTTGTAACGAATGGTGCACAGTTATCTCGGCCAACAAAAGATTAGGGTATCAACATTTCTAGACAAAATCGTCAAAAGGTCGAAAGTAACAATTATAAACAATGACTTAAAACGTAAATTTCCTGAAAGTGCCGTGTCAAAATTTGGTCAATATCAACTTGACGTATTTCTTTCAATTTTGCATTTAAAAAACCTGAACACCCCTCATTTTGAAGGTGTGTGTGTGTAGAATGTTGCTCCTATTTTGATTTTGGAATTCACTCTTCAGTTGTCAAAATGCCGTCCAAGCAAGAAGAGCAGCGTATCAAAATTTTACTCGCGCATCGCGAAAATCCGAGCTACTCGCACGCAAAGTTGGCAAAATCGCTAAAAGTTGCCAAACCAACCGTTACAAATGTAATTAAAGTGTTTGGGGAACGTTTGTCGACAGCCAGGAAGTCTGGATCGGGGGGAAATCGAAAACCGGAAGCCGCTGAGACGACAAAGAGAGTTGCCGGTAGTTTCAAGCGAAACCCTAACCTATCTCTCCGAGATGCCGCAAATAAGCTGGGTGTATCGTCTACAACCGTGCATCGAGCCAAAAACGAGCCGGACTATCGACTTACAAGAAGGTAGTGACTCCAAATCGCGATGATAAACAAAATACGACGGTCAAAGCGCGATCCCGGAGGCTGTACACGACGATGCTGACGAAGTTTGACTGCGTGGTAATGGACGACGAAACCTACGTCAAAGCCGACTACAAGCAGCTTCCGGGACAGGAGTTTTATACGGCAAAAGGAAGGGAAAGGTAGCAGATATTTTCAAGCACACGAAACTGTCAAAGTTCGCAAAGAAATATCTGGTTTGGCAAGCCATCTGTACCTGTGGCTTGAAAAGCAGCATGTTCATAGCTTCCGGGACCGTCAACCAAGAAATTTACGTGAAAGAGTGTTTCGAATAAACGTCTGCTGCCTTTCCTGAAGAAACACGGTTGTTCCGTACTGTTTGCCGGATTTGG
Source organism: Aedes japonicus (assembly GCA_034211315.2). Lineage (NCBI taxonomy): Eukaryota > Metazoa > Arthropoda > Insecta > Diptera > Culicidae > Aedes > Aedes japonicus. The sequence goes on from JASCZW010004783.1 coordinate 39,721, forward strand.
CATCTTGCCATTACGGTAAAAGGCCATGGAGTGGTACGCCGCCAACAACGTGCAGGTGGTTCCAAGCGACAAGAACCCTCCCAACACGCCAGAGCTCCGCCCAATTGAGAAATACTGGGCTATTGTCAAGCGGAACCTAAAGAAGACCAAAACAACTGCTAAGGACGAGCAGCAGTTCAAGGCAAACTGGCTTTCTGCGGCGAAGAAGGTGGACAAGGTGGCTGTACAAAATCTGATGGCAGGGGTCAAGCGTAAGGCCCGGCAATTCGGATTTGGAAAAGCGGAAGCCTAACTGAATATTTTTCCTGAATTTTATACTAATTGAACTTGAAAAAGAAATTTAATTTGATTTTTTAAATAAACGATTTCACCGATTTACACGCGTTTTCCCTTGACCAAATTTTGACCGTATCACCCTTTAAATTGTCGAATTCACCACGATCATGGGGTTCATTATGGGTACAAGGACTGCCGTGGCAATATTGTAAATGTTGCTATCTTTATTATCCTATTGGTTAAATAACCTAAAATTGAATTTTATTTTATTTCCGTGTATATTTCAAAATGATTCTAACATGAAAAAGCATTAACTGGCAACCATCTTCATCCGAAATTATGCCTTCGATCATTAAGCCACGCTGTTGAAATTTTGCACTTACGCTGTGTTTTTTCATTAGTTTCTTGAACATTTCAAAACTAATTATGGGCAAAGCGGCAAAAAAACTGACACACAAAAATATGAAGCAGGATGCTAACTCCAGAAATCTAGAGATTCTGCAGGTATGTTATAAGTTGATAATCTAGCTAACCTCAAATGTTTTAGGCTAACTCTCACGAGAATTCTCCGAACAAAATGCTGCGCACATCGCAACGCAAACGTACGCAAGTGGCGAAATGCTCAAAAAAGGTTCCAAATTAAGCAACTACAAGGACGTCATCTTCTACATCAAAGAAGTGCCCGGTCCGCGAACAGTGATTTCATTTTTGTAAAGCTGTTAATGCACGATCTTTGGCAAAAGGGTTTCAATCTGCGTACCGTAAACGGTCGAAGTACCAACAATCCTCGAGGAAGAAACGGAGAGAAACATGATACAGCAGTTGAGCTTTCTACTAAGACTCCGACGGAACCGCAGAAAGTTTCATACATAGAAGGTAGATTTCTAAAGTATAAATTTAAATCGCACTTATTGAGTATAAATTTGTTTCAGATCGATTGGAAGAACATTGCCTGTATAAAGGCGATTCGCCAGCTATCGCTAGAGTTGAGTCGCAGGAAGGCGGCAGATACATGGCCCAAGTTTTTGCTTACTATGGTAAATCATGAACTTTATGATGACCATAATAAACTTATTTCAGTTTATTATTATTACAGTTTTTGTGAAATTGAATTCCAAAGAAATGTTTGAATGGTAATTTGTTACAAACAACGCGGAGTTGAAGCTGATATTTTATTTGTTTTGAGAATTTTAATGCAATTGGAATAATGTTGTTGTTATTGTGTGTGTGTGTGTGTGTGTGTGTGTGTGTGTGTGTGTGTGTGTGTGTGTGCGTGTGTGTGTGTGTGTGTGTGTGTGTGTGTGTGTGTGTGTGTGTGTGTGTGTGTGTGTGTGTGTGTGTGTGTGTGTGTGTGTGTGTGTCATCCTCTATCCTCACCCAACCAGGGCGTTGGGCGAGTAGAACTGCGAATAATTTTATCAATCATATGCTCTGCAATGGTGCCCTTTTGTTATGGAGGCCAATACAATAAAGGAGAGCTTTGAGGACAACACAAGTTATTCTCAAAGCTTTGGGAAATGGGAGGTACTGGAGTCCACAGCAGGTACAGCAAAGCATTACATAGACGCCCTTATTCACACTTACAACTCAGGAATAGAAGGTCAAGAAGAGCCACCGTCACCAACTAAAGCTTGAACCAGGTACCTGGAAACCCACAATACCCACGGCAGCAGCCAAGCGGACGATGCCCTGGTCGTATTTAGTAAAAAATGGCATTTTGCTTATGGAATGATCTCACCTTCTTGTTTTACTTTTTTTTTTAAACTGTTCATCCAGAACCACCGTTGCCAACTAAAGCTTGAACCAGGTATTTAATAAATCAATTATACCTGCCACCTTAGCCAGCAAACAATGTTCTGTACGTATTTAGTGTATTAAGGGAACTAAAACTGATTTTACGACATACAAAAAGTAAAAAGTACTTAGCTGAATTCCATTTCATTACGTGTCCTATCCAAAAAGCCCGATCAGGCAACTAGCATCGAGCAATGCCCACAACCTCCAGCTGAAGTTTGAAGACACGGGTATAGTTTAATCGTTATACAATTTCTTCATAATCCGACTAGAATCACAGAATTAAGTCCAGTTGATAACGTCGAAACATTGTCGAAAATCTTCACGTGATAGATTTTATTGAAACGATTGGAATAATTTTGTTGTTATTAACATTTAAAATATCTGTTGCATCAACATCAAATAAACGTTAAATAAGGCATTTTAAAACTTTCTGAATTTATATTTGAAACTTATAATCAAACTATCCGGAGTTACTATTGTTTAGTTATTTGAAAACATTTTTATTATAACAGAAAGTGAAACAATTTTGTTTTGTATTGAAACAACTGCTGATGTAATTCTGTTACGATCCATCCAGATTATTAAAGCTTCAGCAACAATATCTGATACAATTATGTTGCAGTGTAACAAAACTGTGCTGCGAATTTTGCAATGTTTTTGTAACATATGTATAATATTTTATAACGTTTTTATTAGTTCTTGAGGAATATTTTAAATGCAACAATCCTTGTTCTTTTAATCTGCGTAACAGAATAACGACATGTGAAATAATTTTGTTCGGGAATGCTGTAACATTTTACTTCGTGAAAGTGTTGGCAGCCCAAGGGTGAGTCGCTTAGCACAATATCCCTTGTGCCCATTTTTTTTTAGTGTGCCTCAAAGCTTTACGATGAGTTCCAATAGGTGCCCATGTGTGCCATGGCCATTTGACAATTCATGTGTTATGTTTTGGCTACGCCTGGCAACCAGGCGATTGATTTGTTTTGGTTTTAGCTTTGCAAATTTTTTCCAGGGGATTTGGGGCTCAGTTAAGGTTTTTGTTGTGGACACCATGTGTTGAGACAGCCAATCTCAGTGATTAAGAATAAAAGTTCAAGATTCTAAGCGCTGGAAGTAAGTGCGAGAGTTTCTATAAACTGTTATATATTTATGATTAGTAGAGTGTAATCCTTTCTCAACAGACCCAACTTTACCCTTGGATTGCAGATTCACCGGGCGTTATGACAAAATGTATCAAACCTTATCTTGCATGGGAGATTCTCCTGTAATAATATTATTTATTCAATTCAATTATTACTAATTATTTCCCAAAACTTATGTCTGTTGCGCGACCAAACAAGCAAATCAAAATAACATACAACGTCAATTTTCCATGGCTGCTAGGTTAAATCTTCGAAAAGTACAAATGTCAAAAGTGTGCCAGAGAGTGCCACACATGTTCCGGTATGGTGTATGATTTTCTACTACGGCGTGCCTGGCACACTGTTCTAAGCGACTCACCCCTTGTGGCAGCCTTTGTAGACAAAACGAACATCGTTCTCTGTACTGTGAGAATTACTTGCCTACTGTGATG
>JASCZW010004784.1:0-29188 GCA_034211315.2 Aedes japonicus
ATTTATCTTTTCGGTAGTTCTGAACTGGTATTTGTTTATTTTTGTTTCTTTGAATAAACGGGAGCAGTTGATTGCTCTTTGTTCGAATTACTGACTTCCGTCGAAATTTGTTTCCTCCAGCCTACTTCGGTTTATCTAAACAGTTACTGAATTGCGATTGAGTTGATCTAATTTATTTGACGTTTAGAAGCAAATGTTTAATTGCCAAACGTCGGCAAGGTTTCTGCTTTGAAAAAGGTGCCTTTTAACTTTGCAACAAGCTTAATCTTCTATACACTCAACCGATCGGATATAGAAAAAAGTCAGTAGAAGGGGAAAAATACCCACGCCATCCATCCGTTCCAAATTCCTTCTTCTCCTGCTAACCGTTATGGAAAATGCCTTACAAGTAGAAACAAAAAACGGAACGATTTGAAATGCATCTGCCTGCCTTAGCTTGAATCGAGAAAACAAAATTTTAGAAAGATGTTAGCTGTGCGAAGCTGGTGTGTGTGAGCGCGCGCGAGAAATAATGTGAGTGAGTGTGTGTAAATATCTAAACCCAAAAAAGTGGAAAAACGTTGTAAATTTGTTCTTTTCTTCTCCCTCTCGCCTTTGGAAAACAAACAAATCCATCGCTACAAAACAAATTCGCTAAGGTTAGGATTTTAGTTCATATTTTAATTAAAATAAAAACAACGCTTTTAACTTATTTGTTCATTTGTCAAACTACTTACCTTTCTTTTAATCAGACTTTTCTTTCTTTCTATTAGATAAAACAACAAAACTATTTAGGGTTAGAACCGTTTAAGTCAATTTTATTTCCTTAACTGTAAATATTTAATCTAACTTTTTTTACGACAATTTTACTTCTTATTTCCAGTTTACTCAACTGTAGATTTTAACGAACTTCGATTTTATTCCCCACCCCTCCTCGTCCCAATTATTTAAGGCTACTTTAGAACAACTGCGAATGGAGTTCAACTGACCTTCAGATTTATTTTTTTAAATTTTGGTTTTAATATCAACCCGAGGAGAGATGAATAAACTGTGCGCGATTAACGATTACTAGTTTCTAGTAGGAAAATGGCAAGCGAAAAGACAAATCGAAAACCGAGCGCTGTCGTAGCAAAAGTGACGAGTGAAAGATAGACGAATGATAGTAAAATGGAATGTGAGTCGCAAATAGACTTTATTGTAAAATTATTCAAAATAACCACTGTCGAACTGTTTTTGCACTGCGTCTGAAACTACCGAAAAGTTCCGTTAAAAAATGTCTTAAAATCTAATGTTTATTGCACTTGGAGGTGTTCGAATTCGCCATTCCACTTTCAAACGACATCCGATGGGGACGAGGTCAGCGATGTCGCCGAAAATTGTCTTCCGTCCTCCTCCGTGAGGACAAAGCTGGACACGCTCTTGGTCAGATTGAATGCCGGTTCCCACGGTTGTTTCTGGTGTAGAATTAGCGCCGAACTCTTGTTCATCTGTTCCGAGAGGTCGATCATCCCCAGCACCGTTTCTATGATCTCCTCCTGCTGAGCCGCGGGCAGCTTCGTCACTCGCTTTCCCAAAATCTTGAACAACTCAACCGTTTCCATCGCGTCTGAACTGATGTGCACCTTCTTCTGAACTGACATCAAATTCAATTCACTTCTACCTACAACTGACTCCAGCACACTTCTACCTACAACCGATCCAGAACTTTCCTTACGACTGCACTCCTCTCAGAAACTACCTCCGCCGAAAACACCAACGTTGCTACCCCCAATCCAATGGCGAAAAAAATGTACCCACTGAAGAGATGTCCGTTCGTGAGCACCATCGGTGGCTCATCATCGACCGTCGTCGCCTGATACCTGCGGTCCATCAGTTCCGAGTGCCATTTTGCAATCAATCCACCGGCCAACAGGCGCTGCAGCAGTCGATCAAATTCTCGCACCATCGGCGACGACCTGCGGAAGTACACGCTGTAGTGGAAGATCATTATCTTTTCCCCCGACATCCGAAAGTTCAGGCTACCAGGATGTCGCCGGTTGAAGTCAACAATCTCCTCCGGAATGGAAATCAACGCAATCCGCCGTCGGTATTGAATGACCTGCTCAAATCCTCTACTGTACTCCTCGTCGTTCAGCAGAATCACCGTCCCATCCAGGCGGAACGTTTCCTCAAAAAGCAGATTGTACAAGGAGTTGGTGACAGCGAAGCGATAACCTCCCGCCACCATTGCCCGCAGGGTACTTATATCGTTCAGGTGTCTTTTCTCCGTCAAATGGCTGATCATAGACCCCTTATAGCTCTCCCTTATCACCAGGTTGTAGTACAGTAGCAAAAACAGCAAAAATCGAAAAAAGTTCCCCCTCGGAACCGAAGACAGCGACTCCCCCAGGGTTGTCCGATACAACGTCAGCGCTGGATAATCACTGAAGTGACCTACCATCGGGCAACTCAGCACGGCAATCACCACGTAAGCTATTCCCAGAACCACCACTATTCCGACCCAAATCCACGTCTCCAAAGGATTAACAAACTGTTTCAACGAAGACACCTCCGCCAGTTCCTCCGGAACAACAAACACGAAATCCGTCATATAATACCCGACCGACGCACTCATAAACTCCATCAAAAGCGGATACGGCACGTACCCGCCTATCGTGCAATCCGCCTCATTTCGAACCACCAGTCCCATCGCACCCAAACCGGAACCGTTGGGGAAAAGCCGCCCCCAAGCATGCCCATCCGTCGGAACCATAACATCAATCGTGAAGTTCATCCTCCCGGCAATCGTCTCCAACAGTTGACCTTCCACTCTCGCAAGTCCCGATCCCTCGACCACCTCAATAAACGGAAACCGCGTAAAAGTCGCTATCCGCAACACACACCCGTGCAAATCCCTCACGTAATTATCGAACAACCTCTCGGCACCCCCACCATCAAAAACTCCCGCCCGACACCGATCCACAATCTCCGGCACGACACACCGGCAGCAATCCTCCTGGAATGGCTCATATCCCACCAACACCAACTCCTCCTCAACCAGCAGAACCACATTGGTAACACCCACATCCCAGAACCGACGCAGAACGTCCTTCCAAACAAACTCCCCCGCCGCCGTCAGCACCAATACGAAATGTCCCCGAAACTCCACATTCAACTCCCAAACGGCTTCGATCCGATTTTCAAACGCGTCCATCTCACTCACGAACCAAACCACCAACTGCCGGTGGTTGAAGTCCCGCAGCTGATCGTACGGAACGAAATTAACCGTTATCCCCGGGCCAATTCCGATCGAAATCGATTCCACTAGGTCGGGTGAGGCGCCGAAGAGATTCACTTGATACGCGAACCGTCTCTCGTTTCCGGCGATCAACGCGGACAGGCAAAGGGCAAGTTCGTTTGAATCCTCACCGAGGACGATGTTCGGGAATAAACACGTGACCGAGAGGAGGATGAGCTTCATCGCGTGCGCTTGGATGGATGGGTCGACTTTGAATGCCGGATTCGGTTGAGTGTTCTAGAAGATGGGGGAAAATCGTGACTCGCCACATGAGTGCGGCATGACGAATCACCACATATTAGCGACAGTTATGCGATTAAATCAACCCGACAAGTGGAGGACCGATTGAATCAGCACTTTTTGAAAATCGATTTCAGGAGATATGGGTAATTTTTTTCATTTCTTGCAAACAAGAATTATTGAACGCAAGCATAGCGCCTGCTTGTGTGCAATGTAATCTTGTACTCGGAGTATGCACGAACGCTGAGAACGACACAAAAGCGAGCTATACACAGTAATATAAACTTACGCTCTTATGACTATAAAGTATGCTCTTTCTAGGGGAACTGGGACAACGCTAAAAAGGAGTATATTACTTTTACTCTCTTTAACGTAAATTGAATATACGTCAAAATGTGCATACTTCTTACTCCTTTTCAAAAGTAAAACATGCATACTTTTTATAACTTTTAATAAACAAAAATATTGCTGAAAATAGCTAAATTCCTTAATTCAAATTCGAAAGTGAAAAAGACATCAACAGATTACACAGTCATGTTTATTAATTGAAAATAAAAAAATAACAAAAACCTGTATATAGTTTTGCGCAGAAATTGACTCACGCATTTTTTTAGTCAAGGAGACAATAAATGTAGTTTTTGGCTCAGGAAATACCAGCACACCGATCCCAAGCTCGGTCCCAAGCTTATTTATTCGTTCCTAAAAATGTATGCCTAATGAATGTTTCTTTATTTTGTCCAATATTACTTGCTAGGTTACATGTATCGATTATTAACAGTGGTAGAGACAGAATATGTTAAAGATAGATGAACAGAGTTGCGCCGTGCCAGCATAGACTAAATCTAAGACCAGTAGGTCCCGAACAAATACGATTTTTTTCTTGACTCAGTCAGTACTAGCACATCGGCCCCAAGCTTAATAATGCGCCCTTAATAAAGAACTCACACAAACACACTCTCAAATATTCTGTCAAAATAACACAGCAAATCAAAACAAAGGCGCAAATATGTATAGCAAGGTACTGGCTTCAAGGTGTACTTCGGACCAAGGGGTTCTACAACAGTGAACCAATTTCAAATCGCTAGTTGCATATTGATTGTTGGTGCCAGTGAGTTACGGGTGAGTGACGATCTTTAGCGGGAACCAGATGTAGGTCAGTTAAGTGCAATGCATAGCGATGCATTGCGATGTATTGCTGGGTGTTGTATTACAGTTCGTTTACTTTATGTTTTGGTTTCAACTTCTCACGCCACATGTTGGCTTGGAAGTGTGCACTTATTTTGGGTACAAAAGGTATGTCAACTCAAGTGGATTTTGAAATGTTATCAAATGGACTGTGGGAAACGAGAATGGTTCTTTGCAGGCAAGAATATAATGTTAAATGATGCAGGCACAGCACAGCTGTATTCGGGGCGCGGGAGAGCTGTTTTGTTTCATACAGTGTGAAAGATTTGTAATTCCTGAAAATAACAAATATTTAACGGCTTTCCTCCATGCTGAGTGAACGCCTCATAACAACGTTGTGTCTTCGTGCAGACAGCAGCAGGCTGCAGGCCATGCTGCAGGTCTCAGTGTTGTTAGAAAAAACAGTCCAATGAGCCGTTCGTTTGAATTGCAATCGGTTTAATAACTCAATAACTTTTTACACAATCGTCACATCGCTTTGCGGTCTTGGAAGAAAAGTTTGCTTGATAAGTCCCCCATGATTGGATTGACTTATTTTTAGAGAACAAAGGGTCACCTTGCCAGATTATTCTTTGTAAAAGTAAGTTTTCCCATACAAAATCCTATGACAATTTAAAACCGCGAGCGCAAAAATACAGTTTCACCGATGGAGCTCGTTATTAAAGGACACAAAAATTTCCCAAAAATGAATGGGGAACTGGAATTTAAGGCTGGTGCGCATGTGTGTTTTTCGCTGTGCCTGGCCAAGCTTGCTGGATCCTTATTTCTTAAAGCTGAATTGTCAAAAGTGTTCCTCAGTATTCCACACATATGTTATGGATTGAAAATCGTTCCGCAGTTATGTAACATATTCGTCTAGGGTGTAAGGCATCGTGGCTGGCACACTGTTATAAGCGACCTAACCATGACTTGAGACCAAGTGAGCCAACTTGAAATCGCTTGTTTTGTATTGAGGGCCTGTTCTTAAACCACGTAGACTCATTTTTGAAAATCTCCCCCACTCCCCCACATAGAATTTTCCCCATACAAGTTTTTGAAATTTTGTATGGAGCGTTGACTTTGGTCAAACCCCCTCATCCCTCCAGAAAAGTCTACGTGGCTTATGAATAGCCTCTGGTTGTTGGCCTTATTACGAAAATCAATGCACAGTGATTTTTTTTTTGCACCACTTTGACGCCAGCTGTAGTCTAAACCACTTGATGAAAACAGTTTAAATTTTGTCCACTTAATTTTATGTATTGTTAGCTATGGAGCTATGGAGAAATTTATATCACGGTATCTAAATTTTTCACAGAAATACGGATTTTTGAAATTGCTATGTCCAAAAATGACATTTTTTCACATATGTTATGATAATTTCAAATTTATAAATTTTATGACCATGAAATTTTGGTCACATACGGTCACATTGGTTATAGTGTTGTGAAATTTTCAGCTAAAAATATTGATGATTGACAAAGTGGCAGAAGGTTGAACAACACGTTTTTTGGAAGGAAAATTTTGCTCGGCTTTTTTTTGCTACTGAGTGTACTCCTGGAAATACTATCATCATTACCATCCCTTTCTCGTTAAATAACTTTCCGTTTTTGGAACGCAACCGTCAACCAGTATTATCCGCCAAAGGCCAACAACAGACACTCCCTCTTAACAGATCCCTTTTAATAGCACGGAAAAGTGTAGTTAACAAGCAAGCTCCGTCTTATGATGGTTGAAATGTAGAACCCAACAAACATCAAAGCTGAATCATGAACTGTTTGTTCCTGGGGGTGCGACACATCTAAATCCAGATTCAAGATGATCGAAAAATCCCACGCTAGCGAATCAATCTTTAAAAAATCTACGTTAAGCTTGTGTATCTTAATCCACCAACTTGCATCGTGCTGCATCTTTTTGCAGTAATTCTTTAAAATCTCCATCAAAAACTTTAAAATCTTCTTTCTATCTACTAAGCGTGCGCACATCGCACAAAAGCAAAACAAAAAAATCCTGCATCTGAGATAGAGTCGCGCCTCCTGGTTTGTTCATACAAATTTGATGAAGTTGTTCAGCTTTTTGTTGTAGATAGCTTAATAATTTCTCCAAATTTGTTTGTCCAAGCGATTATTCGACACTGATGTTTGTTGGGAAGGCAGAATCAATCATAGGAAAAAGCCAATGCAAACAAAATTATGTTGACTAAATTGAACTCATACGTGATGTAGATTCAACGGCAGTGTATTTGAGATTGACTCAGAGAGTGGGAACGTTTGTACACAGTTTGAGCAAGTTGAATGCAAGTCGAGAGTAGTTTCGTCATCGTTGTCCGAGTAACGTACATCGTCATTATGTGATTTTAAAAACACTTTTAAACACTGAGTTTGTTGAATACTTAAAGCATAATTTGCGAGAAGGACCTGACTTTGTCCGATTATCTTCATCAATTCTCTTTGGTTTATCATGGTTAAATGAACAATTTTTTGCTGTGCTTGTAGCTTGAATTGATAGCGGACGTTGTTAATTTCCTCTTTGAACAACTTATGCTCTATAATTTATTCATACTACAGTGTTGTAACATGAACAAGGCTATCTTGATGTCATTTTCCTTTTTGATAGTTATCAAGCCAATCTGCAATGATCGATTTTCCCTATCAATTTTCTCATTTGACAATATCTTGGTAATAACTTGGTTGATTTGGTTGTAGTTATCGATTATTCGCTAACTTCTACCGTGCAAATGTTTCGAATAATTAATTCGATAAAGATGTTTCTTTAGGGTCTAATAGTACGTTCGCACTACTGCTTATATTACGTGAGATAGAGTATCTTGATCCCGCATAATCACAAACCATTCCTGGAAGATTTCCCTTATTATTGACGACCGTATCTTTTATTTTTACGACATTTACCCTTATAGTTGACAACTATAAACTAACAATCTCCTATATAGTTTTAAAAATATGTCAGATGGTAAAAGGCCAAATAACAATATGCTGAATAGGCGGTTAAGTTAGGTTACCATAAAAAAATGGCAATTTTCACGAAGAAAATGTTTGCTGTACTCTATGCCAAAAAGTTGGTATATAATCCAGACCGAGTGCAGACAATAAAAAATCTTTCAATGACAATATGGCATACATTCACAATATGTGTTAATGTAGAGGTTGTATGGTGAAAATGAGATTAAACAATTCGATAACAATAACATAAAATGTGATAATATATCTTACTTTCGAAATATAGTTTTGACTATATGGGTCATTCCATATCAAGTGACCAGAGAAATGCATCGACCCTCTTCGATTCGAACAAAAATTGGCTGATATACTTGTTCTAGGCTATTAAACAAAAATCCAAAGTTTTAGACCAATCGGTGAACCCCTCGGCCCATGGGCTGCCCCCATTTTTTGAGATTTTTGAAAAGTCAATATATTGTTTATTGAATATCTCGATGAATAAAAGAGCTACAAACAATGTTAAATACTTTTCTTGAAAGAAATTAAATTTTCTACCAAATAAATATTTTTTATGTTTTTTACAGTGTTGCCAACATTATTATTTTTGTGGTTGAAATATTAAATTGCGTTTTTCTCAAAATGCCCCCCATTTTTTTTCAATTTTTATGACTCCAATGTGTTTGGCAGACTTTTTTACATAAGAAACACTTATCGATACAAAACAATTTGCTCCATCATGGAGATATTGATTTTTAAACATTTCATGTCTTAAAAATTTGTTTATTCTACCACTCTTATATAATCTGTTATATTTCATCAAGCGGATCTAACAAAAAAGCACGCTAAATTTAAAAAAATAGCAGTTTTACATGGTCTACTAATTTCGGTGGCCTACTAGAAGAATTTCCGGTGCTCTGAGAGGTTAGTGCGAACCATGAAAAGTGCATTAAAGAGAAAGGAATTATCTGTTCCTCTAACCCCAAGAAAGGCCATCGTGTTTCATAAGACATAGTGCAGAAAGTAAAAGCGTTTTACCGTGAGGCCAGGGATGCTATTATGCCAGATTTATCTGGCACTGCCAGACTTTTTACCGGCAAAAAGACAAATAGAGAAACCCTGCATAATGCCAGACTTTTTGGAATTAGAACAGATTAAAAAAAGCGTTATTCAATCCTACTCCTCTAAAGCGTTAAGTGATCTGCGTGACTGCAGTCCTCGTCCACTGAAAACGATTCGTAGCAATTTTGAATGGATAGTCCGTCAAATATTTGGCATTGGTCAAATAGTATAATTCCACGCTTGACTGTTACTAAAGAATGCGAGTATACGAGTCAAAAAATGACTCATTTTGGGACAACATTTGTAAAGGGCGTATCAACATTTGTAAAACCTTTTTGACCCTTTTTAATTGCTAGATCAAATTTTTACATATCCGTGTATTGCCAGATTTTGCCAGATTTTTTATTTGTGACATGCCAGATATTTTCCAAAATCTAATGGTAACCCTGCGTGAGGCAGACGTGAGTAAAGAACTGGCTGGTAAGAAGGAGTGTAAAAGTGTTCGGGAGGGAACATCTCGTATCCTCAAGCAGAAGCGATTAGTGCTGGCGAACCTTAGCGAAACACTCTGCGCCAACCAGAGTGAAGAAGCCGCATTTGTTAGGAAGCATGACTATATTGCAGCGAAACAGGGAGAGTTCTACCAGTTCACTCGGGACAACTTGACCGACGGAAAAGTTCTGGTTGTGGCCGACTTTTTGGAAAACTGTTCATTTGTTTTTTCGGTTACATGAACATTTCCTCCTCCTCTTTCCAACTACTGTAAAGATAGACGTGACTAAGGATAGTGACAATCATGCTTTCAAAACATTTGCAAACTTGAAATAATGTTCACTCCCAGCAGTAGATCTAAAGAAGTCTGATTAAAATTTTAAAAAATAAAGTGATTGACATTAATATCAAATCTACAAAGAGTATCTTATTAACGCTAACACTAACCTAAACTTTTCATTTGCTTTTCGAGATAGTGTACAAGGGATCCTCTACAACAATTCTCAAGCAACCGTTCACCCATTTGCTGCCTATTTCTCGCAGCAAGGAAATATTGTTCCATTGAATTGTGTTATCGTTTCGGATACCTTGGATCACAACACAGCAACCTTTTACGCTTTCCAGAAGAAATTCATAGAATTCCTTAAATCTCAGCTGACTAAGCTGACAAAAATTCATTAGTTCTCTGACGGTGCGGGTTCATAGTACAAAAACAGGTTTAACATCATGAATTTACTGTACCATCGAGAACACTTTGGCGTTCCAGCTGAATGGCACTTTTTTGCAACGGCATATGGTAAAGGTCCAAGCAATGGATTAGGTGGAACTCTAAAGCGATTGGCGACGAGAGCTAGTCTTCAAGGAACTACCATACAAACTCCAAATGATGATGATAGGACACGCTGTAATTGCAACTTTAATGTAAAGTTTGTGGCATCACGGCAGTGCAAAAAGCAAAAAAAATCATTTGGCAGTCAGATTTGCTAATGCTCGATGCCACTGATTTTATGAAGAGTATTTCGAGCTCAGAATCGGGTACCATTTTTGATCTGATTTTGAAAAAACCTTAAAAATTCAACACGTACTGCAAAGGCAAAACGCAGTATGAAATAAATTTGATATATATTTTATTTTAAGTGGAATTTGTTGATTAGATGTGAAATATAAAATTGCATTTTTTTTTGTAACTAGCTGACCCGGCAAACCTCGTACCGTAAGTTCGTACGTTTTTTTTAACCCGATGCAGCCATAGAAGAACAGATTAAAAAATTAGGAAATCTGTAAACCTGTTCTTGAGTTAAATCGTGACATACCGTTCCATGTCATTTTTATTTTTTTAGAAAGATAGATAGCTTGATGATTCGATTGACAAAAAAATGAATCCTAGCATGAATATCTGTTTTGAAAAATAATCACAAATAAAACGTAAGATGGCAACACTGAAGATATTTCTCGAATTGGAATCTGGAAATAAATAATTGCTAGCACAATCACCTATTGTGATTGTTATTAGACCCATTTTCAGAAAACACTTTGAATATGTTAACACTATTTTTGAATTTTAATGCATTGAATATAAAACATGAAATGTTTAAAAATCAATATCTCCATGACGGAGCAAATTGTTTTGTCTCGATAAGTGTTTCTTATGTAAAAAAGTCTGCTAAACACATTGGAGCCATAAAAATTGAAAAAAAGTGGGGGCATTTTGAGAAAAACGCAATTTAATATTTCAACCACAAAAATAACAATGTTGGCAACACTGTAAAAAATATAAAAAATATTTATTTGGTAGCAAATTTAATTTCCTTCAAGAAAAGTATTTAACATTGTTTGTAGCTCTTTTATTCATCGAGATATTCAATAAACAATATATTGACTTTTCAAAAATCTCAAAAAAATGGGGGCAGCCCATGGGCCGAGGGGTTCACCGATTGGTCTAAAACTTTGGATTTTTGATTAATAGCCTAGAACAAGTATATCAGCCAATTTTTGTTCGAATCGAAGAGGGTCGATGCATTTCTCTGGTCACTTGATATGGAATGACCCATATAGCAAATTGTTTTTTGTTATGCGGGATATCAGCAACTATACATCTTATTTACATGTCATTTGATATCAAGATACTCTATATCACGTAATATAAGCTGTAGTGTGAACGTACTATAACCATAGACTAACTCTAAGACCAGTAGGTCCCATACAAAAACGATTTTTTTCTTGGCTCAGTCAGTACTAGAACTTCGTCCCAAGCTCGGTCCCAAGCTCAATAATGCACCCCTTATAATGAACTCACATGAACACACTCTCAAATACTCTGTCAAAATAACACAGCAAATCAAAACAAAGGCGCAAATATGTATAACAAGGTGCTGGCTTCAAGGTGTAATTCAGACCAAGGGGTTCTACAACAGTGAACCAATTTCAAATCGCTAGTTGCATATTGATTGTTGCTTTAACTGACAAACGTACACAATCGTTTTTTCCGTAAATTTTTCGTGGCACAAATCTATCGGATAGGTGAACTCTTCCCCTTCGAAATGAGCGTGTAAAACCTTCGACCGGGAAGCTGCTTAAAATCGAGTTTGACGTATGTTTCGACATAGATCAAAGTGCAGGCCTTGTATTTCGTCAAAACCTGGTCGTAGAATAGCCTACGCAATTCTGCTTCATATGCCGGTTTGGATGTTAACTGGCTTTGTACGAGTTGCTTCCTTCCCGCGCCGTTCCGCAGTTTAAAAGTTGTCGTTGTACCTTCTGGCCTCGATCGAAAGACCGGGGTTAGCCTTAACGCATTTTAACACCTTGCAGTTCAGCTGACGATCACTGGTTCCAGTTTTTCCGTAGGTCCGCCGATTCCTTTCCACACTCAGAGTTACCTTGTAGGTTTGGAGCACTCGACAAACTGTTGTTTTCGGCATCTTCAGCACTTTAGCTAGTTTAGAACCGGCCAACTCCGAGTTTCCAGGTATTTTTGCACAATATTTTGCCTTCTTTCGAGTTCCATTTGACGTTATTTCTGAACGCGATCGACTACTTTGATCAAACATGCACCAGTTGTTCTCTATAGAAATGAAACAACCAATGTCAAAGATTTTCGATTGACAACACTAAAAGCGTGCCATCGGCGTGCGAGGGGCGTACCAATTTGCTTTTATTCAGCCATTACTTTATATTGAGTTCGACAGCAATAACTCAATTTTGACACTTAGGTGTCAGGATGAGTGCAAAAGACTTTATTTGGAGTGATTTTTGCTTTCTATATATATTTCAAAACATTTAATTCCATCCAAAATCTTCTAGGCATCTTATACAGTTCGGTTGTTTCTCTTCGAGATGTTGTCATAGCTTTAGTTGTATTCTAATCATTTGCATCTCATTGAAATGCACCTGAACGTACACTCACAGAGCTTTGCTACGGAAAAAGCAACGAGGTTCTCGAAAAATATCTGTCTAAGTTTGCTTCGACGGACTATCAAGAGAATTCTTCCGTTTTACAAACATCCAAAGCGATATGCGCACCCAGACATAAGGCATATTTTTAGGTTATAGATTCTTTGAACACATGTGTAATGCATTTTTTTATATGAGCAACTCCAACTAAGGTTTATTATAATCGTCAGCCAATTGTAAACACTCCTCATGAAACATATTAATACTACGAATCGTGAGCTTTCAAAAAAACTCAAACTCTTATTGGATCTCTCTTAAATAGATGTTCAGCAATCCGAAAACGGCATCCTCAAAATTACAACTGTTTTCCATGAAATCTATTCTTCTAGGTAGAGCAGAGACTCAAATGCCCACACCCCCTTAAGCCCCGTTCCGGCGAAGACGAGTCTAGTTTCCATTTATAAATCATGACGCAAAAACCCAAATGACACTTATGAGATTCAGCAGAACAAGAAGCAGAGCCAGAATGGTACAACTTTGTGCCAAGAAAGTGCATTGTCGCTGGAACTTTTCGCTCTAAATTCCGAAATATGTACTCGTAAGGTACATTATGATCTCCTCCAAGAACAGAAACAGGGTGTCAATGGAAATTGTGGGGGCTGGGGGGGAGGCGGATCGAATATCATTTTCCGTGCATTCATTCATTGCGGGGCACGGCGCTATGCCAACGAACGACACTCGAAGGGTTACCTGTAGAGTGCACAAAAACCCCCTTTTAATATATTGCTGCTACTGCAATCGACTTGACTGGTGTTGCACACAAAGAAAACGAGCCAAGGAATGCAACAAATATATCATTCGAATGGCGTTGCAACTGAAGCGGTTTTCGGGGTCGGGAGAGTTCGGGGGTGAATGTTCCCCGGACTCCACAGTTTGACAGCCGAATGATTAAGTTTAGCTCACTTAAATACTTCCGGTCTTCTGTAGGGTTTAAGTGCTATCAATTTTCGTTTGAATCCAGTAGATAAATATCTCGTTATGTGTTTATTTCTAGCGACCTATATAGTGCACTCGGGTGCAAACTGGTACTTCTGTTGGGCACTGAAACGGATGCTGGGTATTTTCTTATAATTTTTGTTACTGTAGTATTTTGCGGTATCTTCGGATCGACTTCGGGGCAAGTTAAACACGCGTTGTCACGTTACTAGTCAGAATAAGAATGAAGTATTTATTTCCGGATGTCTTGTAACCCACACAGTTACTAGATGCCTAAGACAGGGTGACCTACGCCAAGGTGTATCGATAGGAGGTAATTTATTTAATAGGGTTACGATACTACAGTTACCAACACTGATGATGTTATAAGGATACAACTTAATAATTAAAGTTTTTTTTTGGTTTCCTTGCATTCCGGAAAGATAATTCTAAAACTCTACATTGTATATTTAGTTCAAAGCAGAGCAGTTTGAAGTTGGTGGTCAGGATCAAAGTAACCGTGTTTTATTTTCTAGAATTCACTGACATCACAGCAATACACTGATTTATAGTCACTGTTTGAAAGAGGGTGCTAGTGTATAATATTCTTGTGATTTTCACCCCACAGATGAATGGTGCCTTGTGGAAATTTATGAGTGCTATCGTACATATGAATATCTGTCTGACACCAATTCGAAATTCTAGATGGCGGTATCCAGTTTAAAAAAAAACTGTGAAATGCTGTCAAAAACCCTGCAAAATGGATATTTTTGATCGGTACAGGCGTATATAGTGAAGATCGATGTCAAATGCCATTTTGGGATCCAATATAGCGCATTTTGGTTGCGGGGAACAGTGGGAAAGGCTATGGAACTACCATGGAACTATTCTCAGTGTACAACCCATGAACTATTTTCAGTGTATTAAAACCGACAGGATTATCCAGTACGGCTTAACTGTGTCACAGATTCTTTTTATTACCCTATTTTATTCACCTATTGTTCCGTTTCAACTGTGTGCAAACGCGTGTAAAATTGTTTTGTTATAAGCAATGAAAACAGCACCATCTTCGAGGGCATATGGTTTATTAGAAGCAAAATATGGCCTAACGCAATGGCTTTCAATTTGAAAGGATGCTGCATTAAAACTAAATAACCAACTTATCACATAAATATGGTTAGTGAAGAACTCTGCTGGAAGAATAGATAGAATTTGAAGTTGGGAAATCGGTTGCCGAGAACAGCTCAAAGCTAAAGGCGCCACCAGGAAATCTATCGAGCATATCTTTTGGAAAACATGTTTTCGCTTAAACCCCAACATTTCGCACGTCATTGAAAATAAGATACCCTACCTTTTTTCTCTTCAGCCGGACATTCAACTGATCCTGGACGATGAAGGTATTCGAACAGAATCCATCTACACTTCTTCTCGTCAGTAAAAACAACTCATTCCGTAACAAGCTCTCCCCAAAACGCGCTTCCTTCTGTTTGTGTACATTGGCAGAGATTACTCGGCATGTTTTTCCGATTTTTGCGAAACGGAAATATGAGAACCTTTCCCTACCTCGCCCACCAGCAAGCGGCGTGGCGGACGGAAGCAGGCATATGTGGGATCCGTTCGACCCTGACGGTGCGATTTGATCAACAACTCTGGGAAGTTGAAAATTAAGTCTAATGTTGCTTCCGGTCATGTTGTTCCGCATCCAAATAAAAAGATTGAAGCCATTTTCAAATTTATCTCATTCCGTGCAAGTCGAAGTGCAGGAAAACATGCATCCGTTGTGCTTCGTCATTCGACTACCCCCTTTCGATGCGTGTCGTCTTTCTTGTACATAGAAGTAGAGGCAGGAAGTGGACGCTGCGTCTGGAAAGGAGCATTATGTTACTTCCTGCAGGAGTTTTGCATTTCGGTTGGTTTTTGCATTCGACCACCTACTGACGGTGGCTGGGGCTCTGTCGGTTCCCTCACAAGGACAACATCATAGAACAAGAAAAAAAAAGGCGGGGGAAAGGCAGCAAGGCAAGTTGCTCTTGAACTGAACCTCGTAGAAAATGCACAGCATGACAGCTATTTTGTTTTCGGTGGAGCAAAAAGCTCATTGCATATTCAAGCATCCTGGAGTGTTTGTATGGTTTTTGTTCATTGGCACGTACAACATCAGGCAAGCCGTTGTTTTAACTTTCGAAATTATATCATCACCAGTTTCTTCAAAATTGGCTGTTGTTGCGATGTGTTGTTCCAGTGTTTTCAAGCCTTTAACTATTGAAAAAAAAGTAGTAATTTTATTTACGGAATATCGGTTATTTTTGGATACCTTTATGAAAATCGTTGACCTTCATGAAGCGTCTAAGATTCAAGATTTCTAAAATGAGTTCAATAAACTATGTAGTAGATCGTAAATTTTCCTTACACTGAAGGAACCTTCTTCCCGACGAGTAGGCCCTTCGGTTTGAAATAAGCCATAATCTCAAATGTCACCAAGATTGTTAGCAAAATAAGCTGTAAATAGAATTATAATAAGATGTCTCCCGCCTCTTTAATTCCGAATATGATGGGAGAATCTAATTGCACTCTTGCGAATACCACAGAATAATGTATTTGTATGTGTATGGATTTGTTTTGTTCACTTCTCGGATCTCCACTAATTCGTGTATTTACCCGTCTTCATTTGAGTCAAATGCAGTGTTATTCAACTTTTAATTGTATCGTTCGTCTTTGCGGGATGAAAGTTTTGGTGTAGCAAGTGTTAATATTGTGAAATTTTGTTTCTAAAAAATATCAATTTTCAATCATGTGTGTAAAAACTTGCCGCGCGGTTTGTTGTTTATGCTCTGGTTACACTTTTCCGCCTACCGTAGTTTCGTGTCTCGTGCCTCAAATATACTGGAAACCACTGCACTGGCCACGTCCTTACAATCATATGGGAATAGGGAAGGAAAGTTAGTGTGACCTTTGCTGTTTAGGGACCGTCTGCATCCCCACAAAGGTCACAGGAAGGAGGTTTTTCTATGTTAGTAGGGTTGGGGTCGATGGATCAGGATTCACCTTGATAAGTTATGAAACTTGCTTAATTCTCCTATTGGATTTGTCTTCAGGGTCGTCTTTTCTGCTTACCCTTAAATTTACCTAGTAGTCTAGACTCAAACCAGTCACTAACAAGTATTCACGGGTAATTGTGGAACGCCTGGGGAAAGGAATCGGTGTCCCCAGGGGTGTTCCGAGTAAATCCGAATTTAAAGGCTAGGTATATGTACTGAAATTTACTCAAAAGCATAAGAAAAATAATGTCGAGTTAACCACCGGAAGACGAGGCTTGATAGCTTTTTTACAAGCTCGAACAAAGCGGAAAGTCCAAAATATAGTGAAATCTTATTCAACCAAGGGATGCACTTATGAAAAAGTTACGCTACCACCTGTAAATCGTCGGTTGTATCAATATATAATCGCTCCTCAGTCAACGTCCGTGTGCATCTCGTCGTCGCTCTTCAATCTCCAACCAGTGATGCCGACTCTCCTCTCATTCCGTGTTAGCAACTCGTGTCCCATCTAACAGTCACCCGTGCAACCAGATACGCTGGTTCCACATCGTTACACCACCTGAATTGTGTGAAAGTAGTTCGCCTCCCCGCGGTGCACCCTGGAAACGTTAGGCTCCCCCTAACGGCTAAACGGACTACGGAGGGAGCGTCATTGGGCGCATTGGGGTGGATGCCAGTAAAACCCCAATTATGGCAACTGGCTGTGAAAGGAAAACGAGCGGAACCGTGCAATCGGGCTGGCAACTGTGTCGACCCCCTTAGTACTGCCGGGTGACACCGCGCAGGAAACGGCGGGGTTCCCTTCGGCACAGGCTGTCTCCGTCCCACTAAAACCGTGGCAGGCCTCCAGTACGTTCCATTCTCCACCGCCCGACCTCGCCAGTCGGGCGGAGTAGGCTCAGATGACCCTATACCTGTCTTACGCCGATCCGGCTCTGAACACGGTTCCCCATGAAGGGCCGTGTCAACCCTAGCATGGCCTCCTGCTTGCATAGACAACCATGGGATCAAGAAGGCGACTACTCCACGTGGGTTTGGATAGCGGCTGGAGGGGGACCCAACAGAATGGAGGAAATTAAAAACAATAATAACAAAAATAGAAAAGAAAAACCAAAAAATAAGGAGCATTCAGAGGCAGAGGAGAGGACAAAGAGAAAGCGAACCTGTTCGCTAAAGGTGGCCTAGCGAGATCCCCAACCAGGAAAATGGTGGGATCCGGCGTGTCCGACACCTGTGGAAGTGCCACGGCATCGGAAGCAGGTGCCGCCAGACTAGGCGTAGCCATGGATGGGCCGGACTCATCCAGGGCCATGGATGGGATGCGGGAAAGCATCCCCAAAGTCGAAGAAGTGTCCGAGCAGTTGGACGCGATTATTGACTTCACGTCATCGCGTTGCAACATCGCTAAGGACCTGAAGATGAGCCTCCTAGGCTACGCCTTACAGTGCAGGCTGCCTGTAAGGAGAGAGAGCTGGAGGCCAAGCTCCTGGCAGCGAGCAAGCGCCAAGGAACTGGCGCGGCTAGATGCTACGGAAAGGGCGAGGGAGATAGCCTCGAAGCAGACGCAGACGGAAGTGTCCGTCTCCGTCGGAGACTCCACCCATCTAACATGGGAGCAGGGAGCTCCAAGCGGGCTAGGCAGTCCCCGGGCGAAACGGCACCGGGCGCTTCTAAGAAGCGCATCGTGTCGGATGCCCCTGTAGGCAAAAGAACCTAGCGCGAACGCGGCGGCGGGGTCAGAGGGTCCATCCTCGCGACCCGATTTAACGGGCCGCAAAGAGAGGCCCCGGCGCTGAGCCCAGCGCTGAAGGCGCGAATCCCAGCTCGAGAGTTGTCTCCAGCGCCGAAGGGGGCCCGAGCGGTAGGGCCCCCATACAACAACCGCAGGTAGCACGGAAGCTACCAGGAGAACGAGGGAGGACCACGGCAGTGAGGGCCAATGGAAAAAGGTCCAAAATAGAAAGAGATCGAAAAAGAAAAGGAAAAGCGACAGGTGGCCCGCAAGCGCAACCGCGGTGAGGCCCTCATCGTCAAGACCGACGCGTCTGAGTACTCGGAGGTCTTGAAAGCGATGCGCGGGGACGCTAACTTGGCGGGCCTGGGAGCCGACGTGCGGAGTATACGCCGTACCCGCACCGGCGAGATGCTCCTGGAGCTGAAGAAGTCTACCCAGTCGAAGGGGTCCGGCTTATAGAGACCTGGCAAGAAAGGCCTTAGGTGAGGGTGTGGAGGTACGCGCCCTCGTCTCACAGGTGACGATCCAGTGCAAAAACCTGGATGAGATCACCGAGGTAGACGAGATCTCCACTGCACTTAAGGAGCAGTGCAAGGTTGAGGTTGCCACCGCAGACATACGACTGCGGAAGGGTCCACTTGGGACCCAGGTTGCAACCATAAGGGGTAGCGGCAGTCGACGCAGACGCGGCGTTGAAAGTGGCGAAGGTGAAGGTGGGATGGTCGATATGCCCACTTGGCCTACACCAGCCGCCGAAGGCATGCTTCAGATGCCTAGAAAGCGGGCACATGTCCTGGGAATGCAAAGGCCCAGATAGGAGCAACATGTGCAGAAGGTGTGGCAGCGCTGAAGCCACAAGGCGCGGGACTGCAAAAGTCCCCCAAATGCTTGATGTGTGCCGGGAAACCGGACGATAAGCACGTCATGGGGGGGCGAGGTGCCCGGCCGCTAGGGTAAACCAACGAGCCAACCATGATGCGGGTCACACAACTAAACCTGAACCACTGTGAGGCCGCCCAGCAACTGTTGTGTCAGTCAGTTAGCGAGTCGGCATCGGATATCGCCATAATTTCGACCCATACCGTGTCCCAGCCAGCAACGGTAATTGGGTCACGGACAGGTCCAATATGGCGGCATTATGGACGACGGGCAAGTACCCGGTTCAGGAGGTTGTGTCTTCCACTAATGAAGGCTTCGCGGTTGTAAAAGTGAATGGAGTGTTCTTCTGCAGCTGCTACGCACCGCCAAGATGGTCGATTGAACTGTTTTCAAACATGCTCGACCGTATGACAAGTGAGCTAACTGGCACTATACCCGTTGGCAATAGCAGGGGACTTCAACGCCTGGGCGACCGAGTGGGGAGCCGCCTTACCAACCCCAGGGGCCAGATTCTTCTGGAGGCCTTGGCTAGGCTCAACGTGGACCCAGCCAACGTGGGTACCAAGAGTACATACCACAGAAATGGAGCGGAATCGATAATCGACGTTACCTTCAGCAGTCCTGGGCTGCTCAATGATTGGAGGGTGGATGATGGCTACACCCATAGCGACCACTTGGCGGTTCGTTATTGTATCGTCCACAATACAAGGCAGCGTGCGGAAGGAGTAGCATCCACTCCATTCGCCCGCAGATGGAGGACGTCCTACTTTGATGTAGAGACTTTTAAAGAGGCGCTTGAGAGGGAACGGATTTTACGCGAAACCCAGGAACCTTGCGGCGAACGACTTGTGATGGCACTTACACGAGCGTGCGATGCGACCATGCCGAGGAAGTCAAACCGAGGAATGGAAGATCGCCGGTGTATTGGTGGACAGAGTCGATTGCCGACCTCCGAAGAATTTGCCTCCACGCTAGACGGAGGATGCAAAGAGCGCGGTCAGACGCCGATAGAATCGAGCGCAGAGAGGTGCTTGTCGCCGCGAAGGCCGCTCTAAAGAGGGAGATAAAGGCCAGCAAGCGAGCCTGCTTCGAGGGCCTGTGTCAGAGGGCCAACGCGAACCCGTGGGGTGACGCCTATCGGGTAGTAATGGCCAAAACCAGGGGATCGGCGGCTCCAGCCGAGCGTTCATCAGAGCTGCTGCAGGTGATCGTTGGGGACTCTTTCCGAGCCACGACCCGAGTCCACGGCCCCCGCCGCCGTAGATTTGTCCCATGACCAGCGTTCCAGTATCCCAGACCTTAACGCTGTCATAGCGACGGAAGGGTGGACGGCTCCGCCGAACACCCGTGACCACGTGGGCATTGATAACGGCACAACGGGGCCGGCGACGAGGCGACGGTGACGAATGACGAACTCATTGCGATAGCAAAGTCGCTAAAGGTGAACAAAGCGCCGGGACCTGATGGTATCCCGAACCTGGCCATCAAGACGGCTATCTTGCTGGATCCCGGAATGTTCAGGGTGGTGATGCAAAAGTGTCTGGACGAGGGCGTCTTCCCGGACGCCTGGAAAATTCAGAACCTTGTATTGCTACCAAAGACAGGGAAGCCACCAGGAGATCCATCGGCATATAGACCTATATGTCTGTTGGATACAGCGGGTAAGGTGCTCGAGAGGGTAATCCTCAACAGACTGGCAACGTACACGGAGGGTACAGGCGGTCTGTCGGACAACCAGTTTGGCTTCCGCAAAGGGAAGTCGACGGTGGATGCCATCCTGTCCGTCACCAAGACGGCTGAGGTGGCAATCCAGCGCAAGAGGCGAGGAGTACGCTACTGTGCAGTGGTCACCCTCGACGTGAGAAACGCCTTCAACAGCGCCAGTTGGGTGGCTATTGCCGACTCGCTCCAGCGCCTACAGGTTCCTGGGTACCTGTACAAGATTCTGGAAACTACTTCCAGAATCGCGTACTGGTGTACAACACGGAGGAGGGTCAGAAACGTGTACATATCACCGCAGGCGTCCCACAAGGTTCGATCCTGGGTCCGGTGCTATGGAACACGATGTACGACGAAGTGTTACGGCTCGAGTTCCCGAGCGGGGTGAAGATAGTCGGGTTCGCAGACGACATCACCCTGGAAATATGTGGTGAATCCATCGAGGAGGTGGAGCTGACGGCCTCACACTCCATCGGCATAGTGGAGAGATGGATGCGCTCCAAAAAGCTGGAGCTAGCTCACCATAAGACTGAGGTCACGGTTGTCAACAACCGAAAATCGAGCAATACGCTACGATTAGTGCAGGCAACTGCACTATTGAATCGAAGAGGTCTTTGAGGGTATCTTGGGGTCATGATCGACGATAAGCTGTCCTTTACCAGCCACGTCGATTACGCTTGTAAGAAAGCCTCCGTGGCTATCTCGGCATTATCCCGCATGATGTCGAATAGCTCGGCGGTGCAAGGGAGTAAGCGTAAACTCTGGCCAGTGTCGCCCTGTCCATACCTAGGTACGGCGGGCCGGCATGGATCACCGCCTTGAACATGAAGTGCTACCTAGGTAAGCTGAGAGTACACAGGCTAATGTGCCTAAGGTGGTTAGTGCATGCGCAGACGGTATCGCGCGACGCGGTCTGTGTCCTAGCGGGGATGATGCCGATAAGGCATCGTCATAAAAGAGGATGCAGAGTGCTTCGAGCAACGTGGAACAAGAGGTATCCGAAAGACCACTAGAGCCGCATCAATGGTTAAGTGGCAGAGGGAATGGAATAACTCCACCAAAGGTCGGTGGACCCACTGACTAATCCCGGAATTATCCGGGTGGGTCGGTAGGCGACACGGGAGGTTAACTTCCACTTAACGCAGATTCTGTCAGGCCATGGGTGCTTTGGACAATATCTGCACAAATATGGGCATGCACAGTCCTCCGCATGTACCGAGTGCGCGGGAGCAGAGGAAACCGCGGAACATGTACTCTTCACATGTCCTCGCTTCGACGGCGCGAGATCCGGCATGATGGCCGTAAGCGGTCACGACACGACTCCGGATAATTTGGTCCCGAGGATGTGCCAGGGACCGGGACATCTGGGACGCGGTATGCGTAGCAGCATCCCAGATTGTCCTCGATCTCCAATCGAAATGGCGAAACGACCAAAGGCAGGTCGAAAGGGCGACCTAACTGCTGAAGACCTAAGTAGTTAGACATAGTGGGTGCTTAATTAGCACAAAGCCCCCTCCCCGAAGTAATACCGAAAGGTGGTTCCGGGGAGGGAGAAAGGCTTAAGGCACGGGTGGGTTTTTAGTGGGTCGAGGAGTTGGCACCCTCATCCCCACACCCTGAGTTCTTCAGGTGTCTGGTTGCAGATTTTCCATCCCGTCTAAAAAAAAAAAAAAAAAAAAAAAAAAAAAAAAAAACAACCACCTGAATTTGCGCTTAGAACATTATAACAATTTATTCGCCCATACTGGGCATTCCCTAATCTTAATAACTCACGTCGCACATTAAGATAGGGTACTTGCGTGTCAACGGACTACCGGTGGGGTTGGCGAAGAATCGGTCGACTATATCAGGAGCATCGTATGGCATCAGATTCGCAGGTGCCTCACGGTCACTGGAGAGTTGATGGTGTTTTTGGTTTGGTCCAACAACTCGAACTCGGAGGCTTCATGTGGGGTGGTTCCCCTTTTCCAAAAGAACAAAAGAAAAAGGCCCTAGCGTGGACCTGCCAAGTGCATTAGCATTAGTACCCTTCCATGTGACGTGTTCACTATCCACAAATGGTTTTACAATATTTCAGTCCAATTTCATTTTTCTGTTTTCTACTCTGAACACAATGTCTTATCCCTCTGGATATTGTACTTTTTGAGAAGCGATAATAAAACTATAACACACAAAATCAATTTGTAACACATTTGAGGTTAAGATTTACATAAGTCACACCATACGTACTATTAGCTCCTAATCAGTTAATTGTAGATTTTCACTCTAGCTTTACGGACTACGAACTGTAACTTTAACAAAAAGAACACCATTAGATTAATAAGAATTACACTAACTTAACACAAATAACCTTTCTTCTACGATTTTAATTCACGACGCGCACTTCTATTTCTTCTGGTGGTTGCGACAGGATAGAAGTTCAACCGCTGCCAACAAATTCGTGAGAGGGACTGGTGGAGAATTAGGGTTTCGCCGAGCGATCTCACAAACACTAGCGTGCTGCTTTACACGTATAGGATCGATTTGTTTATTGTTTTCAACCACGAGATCAACTGTCAAAATGTTCAGGTTGACAACGGTTTGTTTTTTATTTTCAACCAGCAAAACGATTGTATTAGTGAAACTGCTTACTAATACTAACGACGGCAGAGAAGTCTATGGACCGTGTGAGTGGTGCAGCTGTCAACCTATCAGTGAGAGATGGTGATAGCACTCCCTTAGGTAGCAATGAGGTCTATACAGGTGAAGAAGAAGTGGTTAAGTTGTATTAGTGCAATCCAAAATACTGTCATTGTGTTCGTGAGATGATGCACAGCTGTTTTTTTGTAAACATGCGTGACGTAGATCTCCAAAAACAACAATGTACAACAGCAGCAAATCACAAGATGGAATGTTTATTTGCAGTTATTAGTATAGTTTTTAAAAGGTTTCGGCTAAAAAATACCTTTTTGTGCATTAGAAGGATGCGGAAAAAAACTTAACTTGTTTTGTTATTACTCGTTTGTTTTTGGAGTTCTACGTCACTACCCGAAATCATGGATTGTTTACACATTTTTCGTTACTAATACCGACAAACACTCTGCTCTTCGCCACCTGTATAGACCTCATTGCTTAGGTAGTAGGTGTGGACATAGGGTGTGTAGAACTGTGTGGTGTAATGTACTTGTGGTGGAGCCAACAAGATTCAATTGGAACCGATGGTTACAGTTATGTGATCATATAATATAGTTCATACAATTCAGGGGATAAAAGGATAACAATTACCTGTTTAGCTCCGCGTTTTTGAGAAAACTTACCACCTCTCAATTGTCTGAAAATCCATAGCGGGGTCTGACTGGTTGACGTTCTGTCCGGACACTTCGGATGCGCGGTATCCCACAAACACCGATGTTCGGCAAACTTCTCGTCGTAAGTCTGTTCCTTTACGGACCAGCACCTGCTGACATGACATTGCTGTAGATATCTATCAACTGAACCACGTTCGACTCTGATCCAATCGCCGTTCCATCCGTCCCTTCTATTTCCAATTGGCATGACATTGTCAGTTTGTCATTCTTTTTCACTTCACGAAACTGATAGGGTTCGGTCTGCGGATGTTGAATTTGTTATTTGGTTGCTTCCGCTGCTTTGGCCGCCTGTTAAGAGTGGGTTGTGATTTGGGATATTTGAGCACCTTAGCTCAATACCACGATGAAACTCTGAGCGGCACATAATCACAATTACTCATAAAATAGCAACGTTACTTACAATTAACAATTATTACAATTACTCACAAAACAGTACGTTAAATGCGAAAAATCAGGAAAAAATCACAAAAATTGATTCAATGAAATAGCTGATTTACAATATAGGCGATTAATATCAGCGGAAAGTAACTACGTTGTGTCGATTTTGCGATACGTCAGTTATCCCTATGCGCTAAAGTTTTTCGAAACGTGAAGGTCTTGTCAACTGTTTTCAAGCGTGACTGTTGAAAATGCCCAAGGATTCTGTAAGGCAATTTTCCATCCTCGTTGCTGTGGAGTGGCGTCGGATGTGCTCGACACAGTGATGAGAAATCACCAAGTTTTCTGGTTCTGTCCGTCGTGCACAACACTAATGAAGGATATGCGCTTTCGCAATACTACACGTGCTGCTTATGAGGCATTCAACTCCCATAGCGATTCCATGATGAAATTGAAGTCTGACATCGTGGATGAATTGAAAGCAAAGATCCGGACAAATTTCGCAAAGTTGATCAACTTTAGTTCGTGTACTCCAAAATCATCCAAATGCGTTGGTATCGACCCGAGATTAACCAGAAGTCGGAGGCTGTTTAGCACGGTTGCTAATTCAATCCCGAATAAGCAACCGTCTTTGTTACTCGGAACAGGCAGTACACCCTCCCCTTCAATCGCTATTGCTACTGTTGCGCCAGCTCAACCAAAGCTATGGCTTTATCTGTCTCGGATAGCGAAAGAAGTCTCAGCCGAACAGATCTGTGCATTGCACTGAAAGTTAATTTTAGTTTATATTACAAAAACGAAAGTAATACTCACTAATCCATTCGTTGTTTTCAGCAACGAAACTGATTTGTTCTTTTTATGAAGATACATTCGTAATTAATTGCACGCGCAACTGTCAAAAGCACGAATCTTTTGTTGACACAGAAAGAACATTCGTACATTGTACGGAAACAATGCAAAGAGCTACGAATATTTTGTCACAAATGAAAAAGAAACGTCTCTCTCGTGGTTGCATGAAGGACTGACAGATCTACTTTATCGACTCAAAATGTAATTTACAAAAAAAGCGCAATCACGTGGAATTGTCCAGCGTTTTTTTTTTTATTGTTTCAGACCCCAGTTCGAACCTGAATATTTGGAAAGTGCTGATTCTATATCCGTGGTTGATTTCACTAAGCCACGCTGACTTCTTGATTAATGAGCATGAAGTTACAGCTCACGACAGCGCTTTGATTTTTATTTTGGGATAGATCAATTATTTCCGCCCATATCAGCAGAAACACCATCGTGCATGAGTGCGGTATAAAAGAGGAGCAGCGATTGGCTGGTCATCACGAAGTTCATTTCGTGCATTTTACAAAAAGGTGTAATGATAGCATTTCACCAGATAAAAAGCATTATGAATGTTTCATACAATATACGAGACATTTGTTCTATGTACAAAATCCATGTTTACGAAACGCGTGAAAGCTACTTTACGAAAATAAATTTTCAGTGCAGTGTCAAATGGCGGCGTGGACCCAACAGCTTCCTTTATCCCGAGCCTTCTCAATTGTGCATCCATGTGAGGTCTGTTTCGATGCTTGATCATTATTCCGTTGCATCCTTACGTCTTACGATCGCTTGACCTTTGCTTCGTGAATGCCGACACTCCACCAAGCATCACGCTAGCCCCATCTGCACTAGTAAAACATATGCCTCATCATCCACCACTTCTTCTCAATCTCGTGACTAGTGATCTGATCGAACCAGCTATTGTACCGTTATTCACCTACCATGACTTCTGCAATGCAGATTACGACAGTTACAACAGTCGATAATGCCCCTACCACGTTCTCCAACATTTTGAGCTACTTCATCGACAGACGCGTTCCAAAGAAAGTCTCTCCAGCCTCGAAAAAAGTGCCATGGCCGACAGATGTCCTGCGCAGGCTGAAATAAAAAAAGGTGGGCGGCTTTAGGTAGGTTTTCGAAACACCAGTCGATAGCATAATGGAACCATTAGGTGACACTCAACCATCGATACAAGCAGCTGGCTCGACGCTGCTTCTCGGCCTGCCAACGCATGCTGCGAATCAAACTGAAGCATAATCCTAAAGTGTCCTGGCGACACATCCATGAGCAACGCATGGAGGACGATTTACCTTCATCCATTTCCCGAAACGGGGCTATCGTTGAGTCCGTTGTCGACATCTGTAGCATGTTCTCGGGAAAGTTTGCAGATGTTTTCCATAACGATGCCATCCAGCCACAGCAAATCGATATTGCTTCGAATAACGTCCCTTTGTCTGACCGGTATTTCAAAGCAATCCCTATCGACGATGCAGAGGCCACAAACATTATGGTAATAAGCCAGAACATGCTTTTTCTAAACAACCCAAATTTGAGTACGATGGACTCAAATTCGTCGGAAGTATGGCTACCCAAAAGTGAGTAAAGATGGTTAGGAGTAACACGTTGACAATTAGTAAACATCGATTGGATTCTAGCCAATGTTGACTGTTTGTCATCTCACCACTACAAACTACATATCTACGAAAGATAGTTCGTAGAAGTAAGATGACAAACAGTCAACGGTGATTAGAATAAAGTTCCCAAAACGGCACTTAATTGACAGGGTTGTCTGCGAACAGCTGTTGTTTCCCCCGAGAGTTTCAAGGAGCTCACTATCAAATCCCGACATTTTAGGTGGATTTACCGACTCGCAGTGGTGGGGAGGAGTTTCAAGCCCAGGGGCTCGACTCTATTGCCCTTGGCCACTCCTGCCACATCATGAAGTTATAAAACTGTCACTCTTCGGTTGGCACGTTACCAGAAACAGAGAGCAGCAATATCACTACCGCAAGCTATGTGTGTGATGACATTACGCCAACGAAACCCTTATGCCTACCTTTATATTCAGCTTAAAATTTTACATATCTAGAACATACATAACGGGAGCTGAAACTACTCGAGTCTCAAAAATATAAAAGATACTTAGCTGAATTCCCCTTGATCCCGTATCCACTCCAAGAAGTCCGACTTAAGTTCTCACTTTCCTTATCACAACTGATACTCTTCCCACAATGCTGCTCTTGGTGTGAATCAGCACAAGACTGGGTTAAAGACATGGATAAAAATTGACATTCACTTGTTTAAACTTATACTTTTACAAAATGTAAAAAACGCGGTGGAAAAATGACAACAGAAAATTTTCGTGCCTCGCATCAAGCACCGCACACTACGATCTCGTAAAGATTTTTGCCAAAATTTTCTGCAGTTGAACATAGGAAGATGGAAACGAAAAATAATGTGGCAACCCTGATACCATGGTCCATCCATTGTTGTGCATCTATTGTTTGATGCATATGTAAATAAAGGAACAATTTATTCCGTTTCATTCACAGCAAGCAGTGTTCATCGTGAAGAGTATTCATGTGCGATACCGTTCGTACCTAATCCGCATCAAATGCATCGCGAGGATGAATAGAACGAAACTGACAGTAAGCCGCGTTAACAAGTTATCACACACCAAACATATTATAAACATCGTAAATTACACCAAAACGTAGATCTGAACTTAGATTGACCAAAAATGTTCAACTCAAACCAGATACCCTCGAAAAGCTTGCTGGAGCACGAACTACAAACAAACCCAGTACAAAGGAGTTAATTGAAGCACGATTCACTAGGATCCATTTAATCCGATTTAATGCTCCGTTTAAAACACAGTCGAGGTGTCCGCTACGAAGATAAAAAGTTTGATTTTTTCTTTTCTTCCACCGCCATTTTCAGTGAGTAAAAATACCTATCTACCGGTGCCGATGAGATCCGATCAGCTTGAATGGTGTCAATCAACCAGTTTGTGACAGTCAGCGAAAGCGGCAGATTACAGAAGATATTATTAATCGCTCTGATTACACTCACCGGGGCCGGTGACGGAAAGGAAGTGCCAGTATTGAATCATCCGGATGAATAATTTATGAGGATTCGATTCCAATAGTTGATTACCAGCTATTCCGTTTGTGGTCTCAGAGGAAAAACATGCGTCCCCCCAACCATTCCCGGCCGATTATTGGAAACAACTCCTTTTCTGATTGCAAAACTTTTCGCCTGTAACTGTCGAGCAACTGTTCATTAATCTTCCCGAACGAACGAAACTATGCAACCGATAAGGACTGATTGCAATTTTTCCGCTTGGCAGCTGGTGCACTGATGGAGCATTCTCGGAAAATTGCTGGAGAGCATGGCGAGTAGACTGATGCGATTTATTTTGGAATTTTCGCTCCTCCACCTTTCAAATAAGTCTCTCAAAATGAGAACTCTCCTAGTCGGTAACTGACTGTGTGCGAGCAGCTCAAAGTTTTTAAGTCAGTTATTATGGAAAAACTAAAATTTTCGATTGCATTCGCTCTAGATGATTTCCTTAGCAACATCTGTCCAGAACATCACTAAGAAACAAAAGCTGTTGATCATTCAAGCAGGCTACATTGTTGTTTTTGATTATGCTGGATCATGGAACAGAGCACAAAAGTCATGGCTACTATGCCCCACTACACAATATAAAATGTTGTTGACTG